>OX393580.1:25844481-26104682 GCA_947652605.1 Elmis aenea
AAGGAAATGCTCCAACAGGACGAACGTTAAAATCCATTCAGGTTGCTTTAAAGACGAGGCCGTCCTACGCATTTGAGGACTCAAACACAACAGGCCGCAATTTGTCATTATTGACAGCGCTCCGACGATTTCAAAAGCTTTCTGGAAATTTCACAATCATTACTGTTGGGAAATCAAGTGGTTAAAAGATAACTGTTGGTAGGTATTTGACATACTTCGGCACGAGCGGACGGTCTGTGTTTGATTCAGGTCTGTACGCTGCTATCACAACAATATCTAAATGCATTAAAATGGTCGACAGTGCGGAATATTAACCACAACTATGGTGTTTATAGCGTCTAGTTGCAATTTTAGCTGCACGTTATCACGAAACTGCATTTAAATAATAATATAAGCGCATGCAGTTGAGTAGAGAGTTTTGTTTCGCATATGAAGTTCAATAAAAGATACAAGAAACGAAAATTTTTGACCGAAGTTTAAGTCAACATCAAGTTGTCTAATAAAAAATTAAAGTTTATGTAGAAAACCTACTTTGGTTTTCTACATACATTTCCCTAATATTTAAGGCAATTTGTTAATATTTAATATCAAGAGAAAACTGGGCGAGAAAATGAAAAATAAGATAAAGTTATGCATTTCTCTGTTGGTATTTTCTCAACGAACTGAATAAAAAAATGTTCATCATAAACTAGGGATCTTGGTAACCTTAAGAGATAGAAAGATGCTTAAATTGTCAAACAAGTCCAGTTTGTTTGTTAATAAGAACCTAACATTAACAGCGTCTAATGGGCTCAAGTCCTAAGATATCATAAAAATCAGAAAAACTGTATTATCAAATGTTATTTACAACTTGTTTGTTATTACCAGAATTATTGTATAATTTGTAATTCACACTTAGGATAAGGACGTTAAACACATAGCGCCGCTACAATTAGCACTGCACAGGGCGCTTACACGTTCACTGCCACTGACTCGAGGTTTGAGTCATGGCGGTCGTTCATTAGGAGCCAATGACTAGACATTTGAGTCACGGACATATCTATACTAAATGTTCCAGTATTTTGTTGGCCGTTGTGAGCCTACTTTACGATTTTACTGGCTTGTAGGGAAAGGTGAACCTCAACTTTTCCTGGTGTTGGTTTTTAAAATTTGTTTTGGTAAGCAGTTACAGTTTTAATAAAATATACTAAACATTAAATATTTCAATAAAACGCGTTGGCCTCTGAGGGTCGGCACAAAATTTTGGTTGGCAGTGAACGTGTTAAGTTATTAGTAAATAAAAACGCCATGTAATAAATTTAACCCTCCATCGGACGCAATCGTTAAAAATGATACTAGCACAATTTTTTGGCGCCAATATTAAACGCGAGAGTTGGGAGGTTTCACCTGTACAGTACCTATATGAATCCCTTCTAGCTATCCTTATTATTGTTATTGTTACAGTGTGTTTAGAAAAAAAGTATCTTGTATCAAATTGATACATCGCGCCCGAACGGGTAAGTTTCTTTACAGTCCGTTTATAAGGGGGTTAATCACATACAGAGCAGGGATGGGGTTGGAGTCGAGAGTCGAGAAGTAGGAGCTTTTTAGAGGAGTTGGGAGTCGGAGTTAGGAGTCGGAAAGACTACTGACTCCCGACTTTTTTTTTTCGAGGGTGAGAACAGAATGAAAAATTTAAAATAAAAACCAAATAAAGATGCTAAGAGTTTTTTTTAACGAAAACAGGAACGATTAATGTAACATAAACTAGTTTTGTATCTAAACTCCAAGGCCCGCTGCACACGTACGTTTTTCTGCCGTCCGGTGGACGTGCGGTTGCCGGAGTTGCGGCGCAAAGTACTAGAAAACATATGCTGCACACGTACATCCGTCGCCGGACGGCTGCCGCACGTCCAAGTTAAGTAGATCTCCAAGGAAACGTAAGTGTGCATCGGCACCGTACGTCTGCTGTGCGGCTGCCGGACGTATGTGTGCAGCGGGCCTAAACGTCCAATTTTCAGCTGCAAAAAAATACTTGACTGGACAAGGTTTATAGAAAGGGCAAGAATACAAAACGCACGATTCGTGTGATGCACTGTAGGGTTTGAACCTTTGTAGTCAACCAAATCTTACCCCGTGTTGACATTTGAAAAATTTCAAAAGCCGATAGTGCCTTTCTGTTGAAGTTTTTAAGGTCAATGTATGTATAAATCTGGTTCTTATGTTAAAACTTTTCTAATGAGTAATTTTATTTTGTTTAATAAACTCTAGTAAATAAGAAATTGTTAGTTACAAAGTACATGTGTTAGCGAGGAGTGTTTTGCAGACAAGTTTTATAAATTGGCACCCATTTGCGCAGTATTGGAGGCTAACTTGTCCATAGGGTTTCTTTCCCGGGATCCCGGGATCCCGGTCCATTTTAAGCTATTTTATATTTCCCTGGAAATGCTTTTTTCCCGGGATATTAAAAAAGTCTTGTTTTCGTTTATTTTGCGCTAAGATCTTTGTAATGCTATCATAACATCAATATTTTATGCTTAAAATGTCTTTACTAACAGTAAATTATGGAAAACCTTCAAAATAATTTTTCTCTTTTAGTATGGCGCAAAGAAGCCCGGTCTCCATTACAAAGTTAATATCTTCAAAATACTTTTACAGTTTTATTTTTGTGTACCCTGATAATTCAAAGCAAAATAGCTTATAAATGAAATTTTATTGATAATAACGATGTTTCTTTGCTGCTAGATGCTCTCAAGACAATTTCACCTATATCAATAGAGAGCAATTGAGCAATTGAGAGAGCATTTGATGCAGCAGGACTTTTTGTTAATAAATTAAGAAAAAGACTAATTGACTGAAGGACAGATCACCTTTGTTTTCTTAAATCACATTACAAAAATTCAATGTAAAAATTATATTATTGTATTCATAAATATAAAATTGCAATAGAAAGGTTATAATTCCCAAATGTATGTTTCTCTCACCAATATTATTGAATTATTTGTAATAATCATGGAGTAAAATGTATTACATATATGACTTGGAGTTGTTTTTAAGTAATAAACCGCCCCCTTAATTTTTTGGGTTATTTATTTAAAAATATTGACATAATTTATTACATTCCGGGATCCCGGGAAATCCCGGGACAAAGTCCGATTTTTTCCCGGAATCCCGGGACAAGCAAAATGGTCAAATATGAGAAACCCTACTTGTCCACAATAAATAATTTCCATTTTAAGATTACCTAAAATCTGCCGTATATTGAGTCCAATTTTTGCGTATAATACGCAAGTACCGAAAAATACATAATTTTTGATACCGAAAATAAACTACATCTGTCGAGTTTCTGCCAAATTTATGTGTGGAAAAAGAGCGAAATTAAATGTGTTTTATTTTATTTATTGCGTACCTACCTATTTTGTTATTATTATTCTTTTAGTTTTTTAACAAATATTTCATAATACAATATGTTGAAAAGTTATGAGGCGTATTATAAGCAAATATCCATTTTACCAAAAAAATTTGTGCTAAACCATGCATGCGTATTACTTTTACTTACGCCAGATTTTAAGGTAAATATAAGCAGAAATATGATTCAATAAAAATATGTTCTTATCTTTGTTAACATCCTTTTTACATTAAAATTTGCATGGTTATTAAAAATTTATATTAAGTAATTCCGAGAGTAATTCTTTTATTTTTAACATTTAACAGTCCTAGTAGGTACCTATACGATTACAGTATTATATTACTTTTAGTAAAATACCAAATACAATGCAGGTCCCTTATAACGCGGGTCAGATACAACCTTGCAAACAACCCGCGTGATTTATTTCTGTCTAAAGCTCCTAAATATTTACTAAACAAAATTACCTTCAGAACTGATGTCCACAACTTGAACGTCAGGAATAGGGGTCGTATCAGTCCACCACAACACAAAACTAAGTTCTTTGAACGATCATTTTCTTTTAATATTTACAAATTATACAACTCTATTCCGGACAGTTTGAAAATCTGTGACTCAAAGTCCTTTAAGAGAAAGGTTTTACCGTATTGTGGCTGAGGGCAGGCTATTATTGTAGTAATTTTTTTTTTTAAATCAGATTTTGTTGAATCAGATTTGCAAGTTTTGGCAGTTAACATGTTAACATGTGGATGGGTTGTTTTTGGAAATATTATTTTGTCTTCTACATTATAAATGTTGCCTCATATTTTTATATTCATATTTTTATTATTATAAGTTTTATTTTGAATGTACCTTCAAACAAGGTTGAGTGGAAGAGCAATCCATTGTTCTAGACAATGGATTGAACTACGCCTTGCGGTTGCCATATAACATATATGTAATAATATTGTTGTACTGTTTGTTTGTTTCTTATGGCAATAAAGACATTATTATTATTATTATTATTATTATACTTGTACAACCGCAGTATAACGAAATTGTTAAAAATGTTATATTTTTATTTAAAAAAACTTAATTGTTTTACATTTTCTACATTATTTAGTAAACATACAAAAATGAACACAATTATAAATACACTTAAAAACGAAAAAAAAACGGCTTTTACTGTGGTTAAGTCAGTAGGTATACTGATTACGTTTTTTAAATAAAAGGAGTCAGGAGTCGGAGTCAGTTTTAAAGTATACCGACTCAGGAGCCGGAGAGTCGGTTATTTTTCTGCAGATTCCTCATCCTTGATCAGGGCCTTCCAATTACGCTTATTGAAACAATAAAAAGGTTCAGACCGCCAAAAGGACAGCAACTAAAAAGACGCATATCGGGCTTCGCGTCAGTCAGTTTTGGAGCAGTGTATTAAATTAATAGGGCACATCAAGTATTTATAAAACGCTTAGTAAAACTTGAGAAAATGATAAACCGTTTGTATCTTTTGGTGTAATTGTAACATGTTGTCATCGTGGCATATACTATATACTGCCTTGCAATTGGGTCCATTATTTTAATACACGCTGTATCTAAAACGTAAAACGTGCACAATTTTTTCAGCACACAGTAGTTCCATTGGGATATTTTTATTTACCTCATCCATCCGCCACTGTTGTAGATTCATTGACGTAAACTTAGAAATCTCTAAAATACTCGTTGTGCTTTTAATCCCGATTTTTGTTTTAACACATATCGGACCGGCAGCAATTACCTGAAATATGTGCAAAGGACCGGTAAATTTAATGGACTTTTAGGTTGGGACCGGTGACGTAGATTAACTTTATACCTGCCATGCATATTGGACCGGTTACGCGCGTTAATTGCGTTAAAATAATACTGTTGTCATTGTTAGTTTACGTTTGGCCTGATATACATCATATTGCCAAGTTAACGTATTTTTTGCTGATATTCTTAGCTTAATTATTTAGATAAAATTCATACTTATAATTATTAAAATGACCTTACAAAATAACAGTTTTGGAGATATAAGTGATGTGTTTGCTGACAACTTATCAAATCCGCCAAGTGATTTGGACACAAACTTTGACAGTGATAGTGACGAAAGTATTGTTGAAACTAGAAAACGACCTGCAAAACAACTTGACTCTTCAGAAAGTGAATGTAGTTCCGAAGCTAGTGATAATGAAGAGGAAGATACATGGTTAGATATAGACGAATTTCCAACAGTAGAATCTTTTGCCGGCGATTGTGGAGCAAAAATTATACCAGATAATCCAAGTAGTGTGGAAAGAATACTCAATTTGTTTATCGGAGAAGATTTTTTTGATATGTTAACATATCAGAGCAACTTATATTACAATCAAAATAAAGATAAATTTAAAGTGTTTGCAAAAACGGCAAAATTTACAGATATTACCACTATAGACATGAAGAAATTTTTTGGACTAATTATTCCTATGGGTCAAATTAAAAAAGACCACATTAAAGATTACTGGTCAAGGGATGTTTTAATTGAAACGCCGATTTTTTCACGCTCTATGAGAAGGAATAGATTTTCGCAAATATGGCGAGCATGGCATTTCAATGATAACACAGCACAAAGTATTGACAGCGGAAGATTAGTAAAAATACAACCAGTGTTGGAATATTTTAAAAACAAATTTACACAAGTCTACAAACCCAAACAACATATTTCTTTAGATGAGGCAATGATTCCATGGAGAGGTCGACTATCGTTTAGGACGTACAATCCCGGAAAATTGAATAAATATGGCCTGTTAGTGAGAATGCTTTCCGAAAGCGATAGAGGTTATATAATAAATTTGGAAATATATTCTGGAACTGGCAAAAAATTAGAAGAAACGATATTTTCTTTATTACAACCATGCGTAGGAGTGTGGCATCATGTTTACCAAGACAACTATTACAATAGTGTACATATCGCAGAAGCTATGAAAAAGAAGAAAGTAAGAGTGTGTGGGACAATACGGACTAACAGAGGTTTACCAGTTGCTTTCAAAGCAAAAGGAAAATTATTAAAAAAAGGTGAATTTGCTTTCACCAGAAAAGGTGATGTATTATTACAAGCATGGAGAGATAAACATTTAGTCAATATGATATCCACGATTCACGATTCTACAATGGTTTATGTAAGACAATACAGAAACGGAGAAGACGTCATAAAACCTAAATGTGTTTTAGACTATAATAAATACATGAAGGGAGCTGACAGATCGGACCAATATCTAGCATATGGTTCAATATTGAGACATACAAAAAAGTGGACGAAAAAAGTTGTGTTGTTTTTAATGGATTGTGCTCTAGTGAATGCATATAAGGTGTATAAAATCTTAAATCCCCAAAAATTATTAAAATATAAATCTTTTTTAAAAGAAGTTGCAAAAATTTGGATATCTGCAAAAGTTAATTGCCAAAATTTACCTTTGGATAACACATCATCATTTATTGTTAATCCACCAAATCGTTCCGACGATTTGCGAACTCACATTTTGGAAACAATTAAAGAAAATAGCAAAAAAAAATATCCACAAAAACGATGCCTAGTTTGCAAAGCAAACAATTTAAAAAAAAACACTAGATACGTATGTGGTGGTTGTAAGGTACCTTTACACAAGGGGTTGTGTTTTTATAAATATCATTCTAAAAAATAATAGAGTAACACTTTCCTATGTTAAATCAAAAATTATTTGTAATGTTACTTTATAGTGATATATTGTATAGTTTATAGTTGTAATGTTGCATGTATGTATAATATATACCTAATTATTGTATATATATGTATTTATAATGTAATAATATAATGCCAATTATTTTCAAAATGTGTTTCTTTTGCATATATTCTAAATTTATACTTGCTAGAAATGCGGGAACCCGCTAGGTCAGATAGTAACTACCCGGTCCTCAGGTAAAAGATTAAGTGGCGTTAATTAACGTGAGTGGTCCATCGTGCATGGCCCAGAGAAACGTAGATTAACGGGGCCGGTCCGATATGTGTTAAAGAGTCGCCAAACAATACAAACGGGATTCGATTTTTCATCCGTGCTCATATTGTACTTTAATTAATGCTAACTTATCGGGTATTTGTTGCAACTAGTCGGGTTCGCGAGCGGCGAAGCGGAAACGAGGCGAAACAAAAATATTCGTTTCATAAAACTGCATTAGCTTTAATCAAAGGCGGCTATATGCAGCAACAAACGAAAAAGCATATTTTAATATTACATATAGCCTAAAGCCATTTTACGCAACGTACAGTATATTTTATCAAGGTATTTGCATTTCCAATAAATTTATTCAAAATATCATACCTTCGCTTAATACACATTTTTATATGTTCTATACATATGTATATGATATATTATGTAATAAACATATATCGCGCATTCCCTATCTTCGCAATGAGTGGAAAGTGAAGCCGATCGAATGAAATGGAAATATGTACCTCTCTTTCTAAGGTGTACTTCACAGTTGTCAGCAAACATAGAAAATCAAATAAAACTAGGATTACTAACAGAGCCTGCATGAAAATTGTTGAGGTCATGTTATGAAACGTGATTTTTGTAAATTACGCATGCAAACACCGATGTTTAACAATCCGAGGCGAATTTGCGAATGAGTACAAACCTTAGAACAGGTTATTGTATATTAATTGTAGTTTTTACAAATCGTTGATCATCAACGTCAAATGTCATATTTTTAAACTATCAAAAATTAGGTGAACATTACGCGCGCTTCTCACGTTGTCCAATCCGATGTATATTAATTAGCTGTCAATGGTCCAATCGCCGCATGAAAAAGAGAGGATGTATATCTGTACCGTTGAACTACTAGCAATATATTTATGTTTATTAGATACAGTGTGTCCAAAATGTAACGTAACGGATCAATATCTCGGCTTGTAACAATTTCACAAAAAAAAGTATAATACAAAAGTTGTTTGCGGTAATTTACTACATGACCTTAAATTATTTTAATTTATACAGGGTGTTCCATTTTCGCGCTATATCAAAAACAAAGATTTTTTTAAATGGAACACCCCTGTATATTTTTAGGTCTTCGAATGTCATTTTTTAACCTCTACACGAATGTCTTTTCATTTTTTGATTTTGTGACAGTGTTGCCAACTTCTTAATTTTTTTCCGAAAAATCTGTCATAACCAGGCTTAACTTTAAAAAATCGTAGCGACCTCGTTTCTTGAAGTTAAGAAATAAGTTTTAACAATAATGTTAGTCCGGTTAGGGAGCAACATTTTAATGATTAAAAATTTAAATTTATTGACACAGGGTGTTTACAAAAAAATGCCAAACTTTCCAAACTTCAAAGTGACATAACTCATTTTTTTTCAAATGTAAACACCCTTGTTTTATTATGCTATAGGATAGCATTTTTTCTCCCCTTCAATTTTTATGAAGAGTGTCTAAAGCCCGTAGTTGTTGAGATATTCAATACTTTTCAAAAAAGTAGCCATTTAATTGCATTTTTATGCACCGAAGTAGGCCTTGCTTATGCAAAACAAGTGCCTAAATGTAAGCAATTGTCACTTTTCATAGTTTTTGAATAAAGACAATTAATTTTATTAAGTAATAATTAATATCCGCTTAAATTCTAAACTTATTCAAATGTTAAGTTGACACTTGCTTACATTTTGGCACTTGTTTTGCATAAGCAAGGCCTACTTCGGTGCATAAAAATGCAATTTAATGGCTACTTTTTTGAAAAGTATTGAATATCTCAACAACTACGGGGTTTAGACGCTCTTCATAAAAATTGAAGGGGAGAAAAAATGCTATCGAATAGCATAATAAAACAAGGGTGTTTACATTTGAACAAAAATGAGTTATGTCACTTTGAAGCAGGGCTCGAAACCGAAAAAAGTTTTGGTTAACGGTTAACCGAAATCGAGAACTTTATTTTTATAACGGTTTTTGGTTGAAAACCGGTTTTATTCGTAAAAAACCGGTTTAGTGTAAAAAACCGATTTAAATTATAAACCGGTTTAAAAAACCGATTAAATTAACCGGTTTTTAAAATTATTTAGATCAGGAATGCAAAGTATGGAAAGATATTATTTATTTATAATTTTATAATAAATTAATGTACAATCAAGAGTTCAGTAATGACTTTTGGTAAACTAATCGCATTTACTACAGATTTTGTATTTTTCATTATAATTTTTATTAAAAAAAAATGTAAAAAAACCGGTTTTTTATTATTTTGGTTAAAGGTTACCGTTGTTTTTGCCTTTAAAAATAACGGTTTCGGTTTCGGTTAAAAATCACTTTTTCTGACAAAAAATAACGGTTAACCGGTTTTTTAAACCGGTTTAAAAAACCGGTTTTATGCCCTGCTTTGAAGTTTGGAAAGTTTGGCATTTTTTTGTAAACACCCTGTATCAATAAATTTAAATTTTTTATTATTAAAATGTTGCTTCCTAACCGGATTAACATTATTGTTAAAACTTATTTCTTAACTTCAAGAAACGAGGTCGCTACGATTTTTTAAAGTTAAGCCTGCTTATGTCAGATTTTTCGGAAAAAAATTAATAAGTTGGCAACACTGTCACAAAATCAAAAAATGAAAAGACATTCGTGTAGAGGTTAAAAAAAGACATTCGAAGACCTAAAAATATACAGGGTGTTCCATTTAAAAAAATCTTTGTTTTTGATATAGCGCGAAAATGGAATACCCTGTATAGTTGAAAATAATTTAAGGTCATGTAGTAAATTACCACAAACAACTTTTGTATGATACTTTTTTTGTGAAATTGTTACAAGACGATATATTGATCCGTTACATTACATTTTGGACACACTGTATATAGCTCTATACCAGGGGTGGGCAACCTTTTGTATAACAGGGGCCAGAATAAGATTTACGTTTCGTCCGCGGGCCTTAGTAGTTAATGGACGCATTTTTGTTACTTGTATTTTTTTCTGAAAGCCATCGAACTGGACAATAATGTTGGACATTTGTATAGTCATTTTCAAGATCAATTAGCAATTCTCGAAATTCTCGATGACTTAATGCAGATTTATTAATTGTATTTATACAATTAGATACGACAGACATTACGTTTTCTAATTCCATAGATTTTGCGCATAGATTTTCTTGATGGATGATACAATGACAAATAAATAATTTAGAAAAATTCTCTTCTCCTATTTTTTGTTTAAATAAGGCAATGACTCCCTTAGTTTATTTTTTTTATTACCTTTAATAAATAAATATTAATTTTAATTAAATATTTCACTTTAAACCATGCGACTATTTTACTACGAGACTACGTGACTACACGGGGGATTCCACGAACAAAGAAACGAATTGTCGAACATTTCCGACGTTAAACGATTTTTGAACGTATCCGAAGTTTCTGCGTTACGACTTTCTATGTTACGACGTTAGTACTAAATTATGAACAAAGATGTAGCTATGTGTGTTTAATTTAAATAAGACTAATTATATCGAAAATTAATCTGTAGATCTGTCCTTTTTCCTTATGTTAGGTTCTAACCTAATCATTTTCTTTCAAATTTTTGTTTTTGAAAATATTTATTTATTATTTCTTCTAAGGATCTCGCGGGCCGGATTAGAACTTTACGCGGGCCGGAGTTGGCCCGCGGGCCGGAGGTTGCCCACCGTTGCTCTATACTACACAAAAATCGCACGTTTTGTATATTTTCTCCTACCTATTAATAAAGCAATTACACTGTTATATTTTCTACGCGAACACTGAATTTTTACATGTTATTATCAGGAATTAATGTTATGCTAGAAGATTCAGATATACTATTTTTGTAATAACCAAAGACATACATTTTGTTGACTTATGTACGAAATAAATCAAAAATGCCGTTGGGTGCTATTTATTGAAATGTTTGTCCGCAAACTTTTTGTTTTTGTAGCGGCATCGAAGCAATACATTCAGCAAATACTGGCTGATCTGTGTGCATTGTCCATGTTGACAAACTGATTGAAATATTAGGTCCGCATAAAATACCACCCATCCAATAAATCTTCGATTTCATTGGAAATTAATTAAAGTGCGGAGTCGTGAAAGCCTTTAACGAACGTACTTTTAATTTCGGAATATTCGAGTTTTACATCAAAGTAACACTTTTTATTTCGATAAATATTGAACCAGGGTCATTTTTCCAACTTGTTGACGTTACCCCCAATCAATTTATATAATGCAAATACATACAAGATGCATTAAAAAGTCTCTTATTTTAAGTTTAAAAGAACGGTTCTTAAAAAACCCATACCACTAAACTGTTATCTCTTTGTCAATAAATTAAATTAATTAAAATATTTGCACAATAAAGCTATTTTAATCGAAATACCTTGTATATATTGTAAAATTGAATCACGCAACATATTAATTTCAATGGTAAAATTTTGAAAGTTGTATTATATCTCCCCTAATTATTTTAGAAAAAAAGTACATTTAGGTTTTTGCAGAGCAAACAATTTTGTGTCGACAAATGTAAGCAGTATTGATTTTTGGTTTTCCAATAACTAACAATTATTGAGAAAATTGTAAAACGCTGTCTTGAGAAAAATCTTTAGTGACTTGGAATTATGCTATGACAACTTGCCCATCTAATGTCACTTATAAGATAACTGTCACTTTGATGAAGTTTATTATAATCTTCGTTTTACTATTGTTACAAGATTATGATTTCATTCCAATAAAAACATAACTAATTGTATAAAATAAATGTTTGATAAAATTTAAACTACAATTAAGAATAAAGTTCGCGTTAAAGTGAGATTAGGCAGGGCAGTTGTCACAGCATAATAATAATTTTGTCAAAACGGCGTTTAGCAATTTTCTTAATTATCATTTATTGGGAAACTAAGACTTAATATTGATTATGTTTGCATTACACGGTATTTTTTTCTACAAAAAACCTAAATGCACTTATTTTCTGAAATAATTAAGGAAAACATTACACAACTTTTAAAATTTTACTACTGAAATTAATATGTTGCGTGATTCAAATTTACACCCTGTATATGTATAAGAATTTAAATTTTTATAGTCACTGTTTTCATTCAAAGTTCAGTAACTATTAGTATAAAAATCTAATTTGGTGCCCATAAGAAATAGCAGTAAAATATAAGCACGCTGGCTAATTCTAATAACGCCAAATGATTAAAGCTTTTGTAAATTCTTTGATTACCAAATTTTAGATTTCTTAGTGTTTTTAAGGATATTTCAGAAACTGGGCACAATTTGCACGATTTAGTGACAAGGGAGGTTCGAGATATGTTGTCGCTAGAATCTGATCAAGGCGGTGTATATTCATTATTGCATCAAGGATACCAAAACTAAATGTTTTGCAGATTTATACGTACCATTGATGATTTACAGAAAAAAAAAACTAAAAAATTGAATTATAAAGGTAAATTTTGCGTCCGCGTTGGCTATGAAACCGGCACAGATAAAATCGTTTAACATTTTACCAATGCGCGCATCCTTGCTAAAGTTTTTGAAAAAAATCTTGAACGGTTCGGGAGAAAAGCGCGCAAAACGAGATCCTTGTAGAACGCCTGTGTAAGTCGCAACGGTTTAGTTACAACAGATAAACCACAATTTCTCAAGTCATAGAGCTTTTGCAGGGGATTCGGTTTTCACGTTTTTCTCCGGAACTGTTTAAGATATTTTTAAAAACTTTGCACCATTTAACTGCAAAGAACGCGCGCATTGTGTCATTGACGTGCCATCGCAAAAAAACCTTTATTTTTCAATATTTAAGTTTTTTTTTCTATTTTGCCTTTGTAAATCATCATTGGCATGCATAACTCTGCAAAACATTAATTTTTGATGTTCTTGGTGCAATAAACATAGCCTTGATAAGATTTTAGCGACAACGTATCGTGACCTTTCCTTGTAAGCATGTAAAAACACACTTCTTTGTTAACATTACCATCCTCCTATCGCTAACGGTTTCCAGGATCCCCAAGTTCGTCAGTTGAAACTTACACCCTTTATTTAGTTTTTATGTAGCAGTAGTTAGATTCCAAAATCGAGCGAAATAATTGTCCTTGTAATTATAGGAAATCCTACTTAATTATGATGCTTACCTGCCATGCTCCTATATCTTTGACCTTTTTGCTCATGGGCCGTTGATACACAAGACACAACTTGAAGGCGTCGGCCCTTATTTCCAAAATATTGTTCAAAACTGCCCAGAAAGCTGCGATAGGATACACCGACGAAAACAGAACGACGTAACCAAATTGTATAAACATTTCCAGATAATCGTCATATGTTTCCTCGTAGTTTTCAAGTTCTGCTTCTTTGCTGGCCGCTTCGACCCTAGTATCGTCCGGCTTAAGCTCAGGTATATGCGGCAAAAAAGTATAACTGAAACTGTTGTATTTCATTTCTTGATAATCTGATCCCGGCGACTTTTTCGTGAACAATCTTTTCACTTCCGCAAGCTACAAATACATAATTTATAAAACTGAAACGGTTTCGGTATCTGCTTACTTTGTTCATGTAAAATTTGATAATCAAAGGCAAGATCGCTTCTTGGAAGTTGTTGATCGCTTGCAGAATAATCAGCATCGTAGCTAATTGGTTTCTGAGCATGTCCATGTCTTGGATTATGAAAGCGATGTAAAATAACGACATAAAATTATTCACGAACTCAAAGAGGACCAACTTCGTTACTCTGTGCCTGTCGAACTGGGATTGTGTCCGATGATTCTCTGTAATATAAAATAAGGTGGTTAATAATGGATGAACCAATGCGTTCGTTTGAAGTTTATTGTCTCGACGTAGAGGAAGATGTAATAAAAGTGGCACTGCCTTTGGTGTGCGATTTGTATTCACAAGAAATTGGGATACTAAAATACACACGAATGTGTTTCTGCATTTTTTCGTGCCATGATAAAATGTGGTTACGTTCTGTCAGTAATAAATAAAGCTCTTTGGTTTGAATGCTGTATATTTCAAGAGTGAAACCGCTGCTAGATTCTTAAAAAAAAGATCAGACATTGGTGGAAACTTTAAAAAAATTTTTGTTTTATGATAAATTCTGCATTTTATTTATTGTTAATAATAAAGATATTTATAATAATTGAATTTTGGGTGATATGGTTGGCGTTTTAGTTAACCAGGTGCTGATGACAACACGCCATAATTTCTTTGCCCTGGTTGCTAAACTTTAAGCTAACTTTTAGTTATTGTACACATTGATTACATTTACAAAACCCGTAAAATTCACAGACACTATCCAGGAACGCAGAAGTTGGTATTGCGACGAAGCTACGCTTCTCGACTAAGTTAAGATTTTATAATTACAGAACTTACCCCATTCAGTCAAGTAAGTCGCCAACTTCTTGTAGTAACAGTTCATCGCATAAACTAAGGCGGTGTATAAGACGCTTGGAATGTGGACGATGTGTATCGACCATGGCCTTCGAATCCTTCTGACGTAGTCCTCCAACCAGAACGACATCAACATTATTATGAAAGCGCCCACCATGCAAAGGAACACCACAGGTATAGACACGCAGTACATCTGGACCGGAAAATATTTTTATTAAATTATGGTTTTTTAAACTGATCCCGAATGTAGGAAAGCGTTCCTTACTTTGACGTTCGTTTTCCACCGAGGATATTGCGGTTGTATACGACCACTGACTGCATCGACTCCCATTTGGCCACGAAAATTTGCTCGAGGTTGATCCAAACTTGTCATGCCGATTGTACCCCATTTAAACGATAGAGCGTTGGATTTTTGTTTCCAAACCTGTAAATATTGACGACAAAATTACTGATATCAAATAGGTTCAACCGAATAATAAAACTATTGACATAGGAGAACAGACTGCGGTTTTATGGAGGAAAGATTTTGCACTGACAATTTTCTGGAATCCACATTGTCATATCACCAGGAAATACATATATACAAAAAAACTGCAAAAGTTAAGTACTTAAACGGCACAATAAGTAGAAAACTAAGAAACAAAGGGCGACAGAATAGATTACATAAGTTCTACAAAACCATGAAAATACGGTGTGGAAACGTTGCCCAACTTCTCAGACAGCAGACCGGTGTTTTTTGAAATATTCTTTTGCGGCTCACTTTAATACATACAGTGTGTCCAAAATGTATGGAATATGCTATATATCTCAGTAAATATCCAATTTAGGAAAAAAAAATTTGAATAAAAGCTGTTTAGTACCTACTTAGTTTTCCACCATAACACATAATTTAAATTCAATTTTTTCGAATAACAAAAGCGCAATGAAAAACAATTGAATTTTTTGAAATAACAAAATACCCCTATATTTTTTTTCTTTTCAACGGTGAGCATCGAAAAAAGCACCACCCTGTATATCTCAGTAAATATCCACTTAAGGGGAAAATGTTTTGAATTAAAGTTGTTTGGTTTTTAGTTTTCCACCATAAGGTAAAATTTAATTTTTTTTGTGGAATAACAAGATGACAAGATACCCCTATATTATACTCATTTGATAGAGAATTTTTTTCTCTTTTCAACGATGAAAAAATTTAGTACCCTTACTTAAGCAACTTTTTAAGAAAAACGCAAAAATATACTCTCAAATTATTTTAATTATTTAGTATTTATTTCTAACAAAAACATCATAAAAACTAATTTTTTTTGACGAAATCTACTTTTTCTTTTGGGTTCACCTTAAAAATAAAGTTTATGCTAAGAGACCGGAAAATATCGAAAATTTAAAAGATCGTATTAGAGAAGAGATGAAGTCTATTGCACCTGAAATGGTTGGGAATGTTATTAACGGGTTTAAAAACCGAGTTTATCATTGCCAAGCTGTAAATGGTTCACAGTTTGAACACTTATTGTAGATTTCTTCAAAAAATTTTAGCTCTTATAATGTTTTCGTTAGATATAAATACTAAGCAATTAAAATAATTTGAGAGTATATTTTAGCGTTTTTCTCAAAAAGTTGCTTAAGTAAGGGTACTAAATTTTTGCATCGTTGAAAAGAGAAAAAAATTCTCTATCAAATGAGTATAATATAGGGGTATCTTGTCATCTTGTTATTCCACAAAAAAAATTAAATTTTGCCTTATGGTGGAAAACTAAAAACCAAACAACTTTAATTCAAAACATTTTCCCCTAAAGTGGATATTTACTGAGATATATAGGGTGGTGCTTTTTTCGATGCTCACCATTACTCTTGGAAACGGTAGGAGATACAAGGTCGGTTAAATTAGAGAAAAGTTGCACATTTTTATGACGATTTAAGAATCTCAAAAGAAATCCTAGATATTTTGATTCGTTTTTGATTTATTACAAAAAAACTGAAAAAGGTGATTTTAGAAAAATGTTAGACATTATCATTTGAACTTGGTAACGTTATGTTATTGGCCGTTCTGGGTTTGATGACGTCAACAGAAATTTTCTAAGCCTTCTAGATTTCAAGTTGCGATAGTCAACTTTTTTATTTCTTATGGCCGCTATATTGCATTTTCACACCATCAGACAGACAAAAAAATTAGCTTTTCAGATTGGTAACCAACATACCTTATTTCTTTCAAAAAACTTGTTGAAATTTTAAAATTTGTGTAAATTATTCATAAAATCGAGAATGCTCTGAAAAACAATTGAAACTATTATATAAATAAAAGCTACAGAACATTTTATTGGTCTAATGATAACGAAATTAAAATTGTTGGAAACATATTTAGAAGATATGTTAGGTGAATTGCAATTATTAACAATTCAAAATCATTAGTAGTTTCAGCAAGAAGGAGCTGGTCGTCACAACGCCCGCATTGTAAAAGGGTATTAATTTAGTTGTACGCTTTCAAAATTCATGACTTGGTACGTTTAGTCCTGTTCATTGGCCTCCGCGATCGCCATGTTTAACGCCTATGGATTACTTTTACATGGATGTTGTTTATGCAACCCTAACGGAAATATTGAACTTCTTCGCCGTAAAATCAAAAATACTGTCGACTCTATTTCGAGACAAACTATCCTAAAGGCAGTGGACGAAATGAATTTAAGGATTAACCACTACATTATATATATAACGGCGCGCACTTTAAACAATTTAAATAATTATTTATCTGGTGTTTTAAATTTATTGTCATATCGTTATTTTATTAGAACTATAAAATGTTGTGTCACTTTTATTTATATTATAATTTCAATTGTTTTTCAGAACATTCACGATTTTATAGATTATTTATACAAATTTTCAAATTTCAACACGTTTTTTGAAAAAAAAAGGTAATATGTTGGTTACCAATCTGAAAAGCTATTTTTTTTTGTCTGTCTGATGGTGTGAAAATCCAATATGGTGGCCATAAGAAATAAAAAAGTTGACTATCGCAACTTGAAATCTAGAAGGCTTAGAAAATTTCTGTTAGTCATCAAACCCAGGACGGTCAAAAACATAAAGTTACCAAGTTTAAATGAAATAGGGTCAATGGTAGGGAAGATAATTATATTTTTCTAAAATTACATTTTTCAGTTTTTTTATAATAAATCAAAAACGAATCAATATATCCAGGATTTCTTTTCAGATTCTCAATGGCCATAAAAATGTGCAACTTTTCTCTTATTTAACCGACCTTGTATCTCTTACCGTTTCCAAGATAGTAATGGTGAGCATCGAAAAAAGCACCACCCTGTATAGCATATCATATACCATACCTTTTGGACACACTGTATAACAAAATATTGCCAACAAGTTACAAGTAATAAAAATAACCCCCTTACCCAAAACTTTATGCACACTTTGAAAAAAAAAAAAGTTTTATAGCAAGAATTCAAAAGTATGTGTGGCAAAAGTAACTTGTTGGCAAAACCAATTTTTTTTTTGTAAACATAATTCCAGCTTATGTAACTATTGTTTGTCAACAAGTTTTGTTTGGAAATTTTTTTTGTATCCTTACTAGTAACGAAGTAATCGAAATATTTGTCTAGCATGGTATTGAAAAATGTGACATTTGTAAAGGACGCATTAACGTATTACTTAAAAAAGGCTGAGTTTAGGTGCAACAACCTATTTAGTGATAGAAAATGCACTATTTCCAAAAACAAAATTTTAACTAAAGCAATTGTCATGTCCAAAAATGATTAGAAAAAAAATTAATTAGAAAAATTGAGTGAATAGAAATCATTTCTATTTATTTTAGGGCGCTACTCCATTTTTTGTCAATCACTAAACAATTTTACTAAATTGGGTGTAGGTCGGCCATGCATATATTATGTAAACACTCACTAAACCAAAATTTGGACAAGTTTTGCTACTTGATTTAGTAACTTGCTTTAGCTACTATACACATGTAAATTTGGCATAACTTTATATGCCACTAACACATTTACCTATAGTTGGCTCGTTCATAACTTTTGCGATGATGAACAAATAAAAGAGGAGATCGATCGGTCATAGTTTGTTTTTTATAAATAAAGTTAGAAATAACGCGTTCGTTTGTTGTTGCTAAACCAGACTTTTGCATCGAACTCGGAGAAGTAGCAATATTTTATAAACTAGTTTAGACCACCTGCGCTTTTATAAGAACTAAAAACGGCCCTAAGTTTCTTCGTAACTGCCTGCGCTTTTCCCAAACATCACATTGTATAAGGAAGGCGGTAGCCCGATGACACGAGATGCCAATATTTATAGCACACTAGAGTACGGTTACATAAAATAACAAAGCAGCGGCAACAATAAAAATATCTTTCAAAACAAAACACGGTCCTAATCTCATCTACACGGTTCACCAATGTCTGTATGCCACGATAAGTTATTGGGGGATGAATACGGGAGTGCTTTTTTTTTTCGTTTCGTATTATGTAGTTTAATCTTGCTTTCTTTTTGTAGGTGTTGTTTTCTCCTTAGACTTCGAATGACAGCAGCGCTGGGCCTGAAAGCTCTGGGGGTGATACAAAAAGATTCATCGGAACACAGGCGAATTAATGGATGTCGCGTCGTCTGTGCGAGATAAATGAGATTCGTTTTAGAAATGTCACATTAGGAAAGTTTTCATAATGGATTACTTACTTCGCAAACCGACGAAGCCGAACGTTATGGCCTATGCAGTAAGATTGTTTTTATATAAATATATGGGCTAGCTATAAGATAATTTAAAGTAGATAGTCAAGAATAATTCCTATCGTTGAAAAATAGAACACAAAACGAATAATGTGAGATTAATTCGTAACTCTGTCAGTATCAACGTTCGATTCCTCAAAAATAAAAAAATCTGTGTCTAATTTATTTCTTTGAATTTTTAAATGCATCACATCAAGTTGAAGTATGTTACTTTCTTTATTCCTAATAATAGTTTGTTTAACCTCCCCCAAATAATATTTTCATCAGCCCAATCAGCTCCAACCAGAACTTATATCTTATTTTTAAATGTCGTTTACCTTACCTCCAATAATACGGTGACCCAGACTACATTGAAAATACAGAAAAACGGGACGGTTTCTGTTGACAGAACAAGTTGAATAAACCCAAGTACCATAGGTATGAGCAAAGCCGTCGTGTAGTAGCCGAGAAATGTAAAATAAAGAGCTATGGCCTCTCCAAAATACAGCCTTATTTCCTCTGAAACAAAAAAACACCAAACTTTAAGATAATTATCTCATGGTTAAAATTCATATAGTATAGCCTAACACAAATTTTTCAACACAGTATAGATCAGTATTAAGGACTTCAAAACGCCCACAGCAGAAGCAAACTTTAAAGTTATTCCTAGACATTTTCTATAAATAATATGAACTGTAACAGTTTTTTAATTAAACAAAAACATTGTGATTTGTTCATAAGGAACGTAATATGTAAAATATAGTCTGCTTGTATTATCGACTCTATCTATATACAGGGTGTCCCAGACAAGACGAATTATTCGATAGCTCTGTTATTAGTAATAATATTAAAAAAAGTTAAATATAAAAGTTTTTTGTTATCATTTACTACATAAAAAATTATTTTCAACTATACACAGTGTTTTGTTTTTGCGCTCTGATACCAAACATTGTTTTTTTATATGGAACACCTTGTATATTTTGCAATTTTTGGATGTAAAATTAAATTCTCTTTTAAAAATATTATAGGTTATTTATGTCTAAAATGAAGCGTTTTTGAGTTATTAACGTTTTTTTGAAAATTTTTACAGATGCAGACCTTTATAAAAATATTTATATTTATTAACATAACAACACCAGAGCAATTTACTCTGGTAATTTATTAGACAATAGTGTCATAGTGATTGTTGACTAGTTACATTTTTAAAATAGTATACAGGGTGTTCGTTATACTCGGTCCATTTCGCTAAACTTTAAACGCAAATAAGTCATCTTTTTTAAATAGAACACCCTATATATTTTTACATTTTCTTGTAGAAAATGTAATTATCTTTCAAAGTTGTTAGGCATGTTTTATGTCTAAATATAATATTTTTGAAGTTATTTCGTATCTTATGATTATTTGCGAGTATTTTACCTAAAATATCGGTATTAGCCTTTGAAAATTCAAAACAATTTGTATGAACTGTCAACCAAAACAGTTAATCGGCAAAATTTTCTACTATTATGCCACTAAAAATCCGTATTTTTTAAGAGTTGTAGATACACAGCATAAATTGCAGCAAATAACACCAGCATGCTGTCTCTACAGTTCCTAAAAAATACGGATTTTTAGTGGCATAATAGTGGAAATTTTGCCGATTAACTGTTCTGGTTGACAGTTCATACAAATTGTTTTGAATTTTCAAAGGCTACTACCGATATTTTAGGTAAAATACTCGCAAATAATCATAACAAACGAAATAACTTCAAAAATATTATATTTAGATATAAAACATGCTTAACAACTTTGAAAGATAATTAAATTTTCTACAAGAAAATTTAAAAATATATAGGTTGTTCCATTTAAAAAAAAAATACTTACATGAGTTTAAAGTTTAGTGAAATGGACCGAGTATAACGAACACCCTGTATATTATTTTAAAAATGTAACTAGTCAACAATCACTATGACACTATTGCCTAATAAATTACCAGAGTAAATTGCTCTGGTGTTGTTATGTTAATAAATATAAATATTTTTATAAAGGTCTGCATCCTGTCAAAATTTTCAAAAACCGTTAATAACTCAAAAACGCTTCATGTTAGACATAAATAACTTATAATATTTTTAAAAGAGAATTTAATTTTACATCCGAAAATTGCAAAATATACAGGGTGTTCTATATAAAACAACAATGTTTGGTATCAGAGCGCAAAACAAAACACTGTGTATAGTTGAAAATAATTTTTTTTATGTAGTAAATGATAACAAACAACTTTTATATTTAACTTTTTTTAATATTATTACTAATAACAGAGCTATCGAATAATTCGTCTTGGCTGGGACGTATATAAAAATGAATGTATGTATGTTTGTTTGTATGGATGTTTGTCCTTCATGCATTCCTATACCATTCATGCGATCCTGACCAAATTTGGCACAGACAATCTATAGGACCATGGGAACAAGATAGGCTATATAAGAATTCCCCAAAAAATCGTCCGGAAAAGATATTGAGGGAAACGTGCCAAAATCGTGTTTAAATCGGGTCGTCTGGAGCGAGAATTTCGTCAAAATTTGACAATTTGACGTAACGTTTAAACGCTCGAACCTTCTCCGATTCGACCTTTTCGCACATGTGTCGTACCGATTCGGAATCGTCTCGCCCTCCCCGACAAGTACGTACCAAACAATCCCACTTTCGAGTTAAATTCAGACCACGAACGAGAAAAAGCGCAGGCGCGCGCACGCACTGCATACTAACGAACGTCGAAAGACTTTTTCAAAGAGCGATTAAAAATACTCGGGGGCGTCTAAAAATCGCGAACTTCTTTGAAGGGTCGTATAAAGGATCGAATTTTAATATGTGCACGCTCAGGACCTCGGAAAAAATCGCTTGCAAACGTTATTAATTAAAAACTGCAAAAATGTTCGTACTTGCATGATGAAAACGTCGTCGCGCGCACGCACTATCAAACTTTGACAGAATAATAGAAGCGCTCAGACCATTCTGGACCATTATCCAATCAAGCTTTATGTACATGTATCATACCAAATCGGAATCGCCTCGCTCTCCCCTAAACATACATACGAAACAATCCCAGTTTCGAGTTGAATTCATATTTGAGAATATGAAAATACGATGGCATTTAAAAATAAATTGATATGTAACATAGAAATTGAAGTATGTCAAAAGACAGTACTGTCAAACTGACAGCATAACCTAGAAATTGAAGTATGTCTATACTGTCAAACTGACAGCATAACCTAGAAATTGAAGTATGTCACTGTCAACGGACCGTTGAGCTGATGACGCATGCATTACAAACATCGTTGCTAAGTACGCTGTAAATGACAGTAAGACTCTTATTTGACAGTTCGTCTATCTATATATAAAAAATCAACGCATTTTCCATTTAATTATGCTTCCCAAACGAAGAGGGATTGGTCAATCTACACCTCAAGCAAAGAAAAAAAAAGCACTACGAGCTTCAGAAGCAGATGAGCAACGGGAAGCAAGATTGGAAACGAATCGATTACGCAATGCTCAAGCCCGTTCATCTGAAACGGACGAGCAACGGGAAGCAAGATTGGAAACGAATCGATTACGCAATGCTCAAGCCCGTTCATCTGAAATGGACGAGCAACGGAAAGCAAGATTGGAAACGAATCGATTACGCAATGCTCAAGCCCGTTCATCTGAAATAGACGAGCAACGGGAAGCAAGATTGGAAACGAATCGATTACGCAATGCTCAAGCCCGTTTATCTGAAAGACGAGCAACGGGAAGCAAGATTGGAAACGAATCGATTACGCAATGCTCAAGCCCGTTCATCTGAAATAGACGAGCAACGGGAAGCAAGATTTGAAACGAATCGATTACGCAATGCTCAAGCCCGTTCATCTGAAATAGACGAGCAACGGGAAGCAAGATTGGAAACGAATCGACTACGCAATGCTTTCACTAGATGAATAATTTGTTTTACATTAAATTTTGAGCTATATATATATCTCAGGAACGAAGTTAATTATGGACAAACGAAAGATAATTTTTTGCGCAAGAGAAAAATACGCGCAAGGCGGTGTCTAGCCGTGAAGGAAGGAGTGTTGTGAATAAAAATTTGAGCCAATCGATTGTTCAACGACACGCTTAGTTAAAATCAATATATCTCGGGAACATAGAGACACGGAACGTGCACCAAAGGAAAGGTAATTTTTTGCCCAAAAAGATTTCTACTCGGACCCATTGGGTGCGAGCGCGAAGCGCGAGTAGTTTGATTACCGATTTAATAAAATTTGAGAAGCATTAGGTGCGAGCGGCGAGGGCGAGTAGTACGAATATATTTATTCTAATTTAAAAAGCAATAACGAGTGTTGTAAATAAAATTTGAACCGATCGATTAATCGCCTCCAAAAAAAGTGACCCGCCTGGCTCAGCGCGAGTAGTATGAAGCAATTTTCTCAATTTTGAAAAGCAATTGCGAGTATTGTAAATAAAAATTTCAGCCAATCGATTGATCATCTCCGGCTTAGTTAGATAGATAATTTTTTACGCAAAAAGAATTTTACGCGCAAAGAGAATTCTACGCGCAAGCCGGGATCTAGCGGTGAAGGAGCCCCGAAGGGGCTCCGGAATCGCTAGTAATAAATATTTCCAAAACTGTAAGTAACGCAAAATGGGTTGAATATGAACACATTTTCTCCTAAGTGTATAATGGTTTTTATATACTTTTCATGATCGTAAATTGCAAGGAAACCAGAGAAAAATTCTAAACTTGGAATGTGCAAAAGACCATGGAATAAAGTTTTTGATGCTATTAAAACCAACGGTGGTTTTAATTTAAAAAATGAGGTTTGCTCATTATGTCAGAGTCTAAACAATGTTGAAACACCTTAGAGCGTCCTTTGACAAAGTAAACATTGTCTCATTTAATCTATTTTGTAACTTTCATCGCTTTCAAGAGATAAGATCAAATGGGCAGACTGTATACATGCACTGTATCAAATAATTTTCAATTTTCTGTCTAAACATCCGCCAACTGAACGACGGTTATCTTGTTTCCGTGTTAATTGCATTGCACCACGCCGACTAATATACATTTTCATTAGAATTATCGGCGGAAGGGTTGTGCTGCTCGTCTGGAAACAGGAGGCAGTGGTGTTAATGTTAGTCTGCGATCTCCATTTGAGCTGTCTTGTCCTGTCTCTGTCTTGCGAGCTGCATCCTGTTCTTAAATGGTCTCGAATTTAACTGTGTTAAGTTCGCCTTATGCTACCAACAAAATGATAACGATCACCAGAACAACCCCCAAAGTCACATTAAAACTTTTGTACAAAAGATATGGCATTTTGTCTCACGTTTTGTTGTAATTGGGTAACTTAGCGTGTGTAATGTTATAAATACTTTGAAGAGGTAATGTACTTGACCTTTATAAATAACTTTATTAGGTTATTTATACAATAGTCTGCTAAGCATTTGCAGTAAAACATCTAGAAATTTTACAATTTATTCTAATATTAGAAAATGGTCCAAGCTTTTAAACAATATGCTTATTAAAAATTAACGTAAGTAAGCCAAATTCTACGCACACCAATGAGAGATGCGTTATCTTTAACTCATTAAAATTTGTACAATTTTGTGTAATAATAGGGAGAATCAAATTTCAAAATAAAATTACCATAGTAATTTTAGTTCAGGATCTATAAAAATAAGACTTTTTATTTGCTACAAACCAATATAAATTTATGTGGAATGTTTTATCATTTAGGGATTATTACCACCTTTGTTTTTTCTTATAGGGATTTGAAATTTGAATCGCACGATTTTTTCAAAAATTTTAATTACAATGATCATAAAATGTCCTATTCCAAATAACAGACAAACAAAACCGATCGTAGATGTAAAAGAATTATACATTGCCTTTCAAGTTTTACTACTGTTTTCAAAAGCTTTTTGTTTTAAGTTTTAATCTGACTATCAGCAACCCAAAATATATAATACTCCTATTATTAAGTGTTTTATTCAAGTTATAGAAAAATATAAATGATCGTTAAACCTTTTTTTAAGAGTATCCTCTTAAGCCCGTGTAACACGATGAAAGATACTGTATAGAAATTTGTACTAAATATTACACAGAAAATCTTATATCGTGTGATACAGGTTTCTCGTACAAAATTCTGTATAGTTTTTTTGCATGAACAAGCGTTTCATGCAGTTTCTTGTACAGAAAATACAATACGGCGTGCTTTATTTGCATGCAAGTTTTGATACAGAATATGCGTGCTACAGATGCGCATTCAGTCATTCAGTTCGTGAATAATGGCGACCAACAGCTGATTTTGAACATCTGCAGCTAAAGGAAACATAAACAATAGAAATTCCTGTTAACAGTTAATTCTTGGTAATCCGAAGCAGGATGTTGTTATTGTTTAAAATGGCAATTACAAGGGATAAATAAATACCTTGTTTTAAGAGGGAGTGCATATCTGTGTTTATACTGTTTAGGCGCATGTGTATGGGCAGTAACTTGTACATAAAATTGTATCATTGTCACACACACTTTCAACCGAATGGAATTCTGTACTGAAATCTGTACAACAAAAACAATACAAGACATTTTGTATTAAATTTTATACAGAAATGTACACCGTGTCACACGGGCTTTATAAGCAACAATTATTAAAAATATTAAAAAAGGATTACCGATATAATATCTATAATTATTTTGCGTTTTTATTAAAGTTTAGCAAAACAAATGTAGTTCCTTAAAATTTTGTTTAATTCAAGGGAATTGTTTCAGGCGGTTATTCTTTTAAAAAACATGTACCTACAACTAAATTGTTTTTGAATGTTGTACATTTAAGTTGGGTTCTATGTGTTAAGACAATACTGATTCCATAGATATATTTAACTTTATCAAGAATACAAGAATACGGTGGAACCTTTATATTCGTCAGCCCCTGTATTCATCAAATCCTATATTCGTCACATTTTTCGGCAAATTGCTCCGATGTTCGTCCAAAAAACAAATACTTGTCAAATAATTTAAAAAAAACAACATAAATAAACAAAGAACATTGAGTAACATCTTTACTTAATCGAGTGCTAGCAAATCATCAGGAAATGGATAAAAAAGACATCAATCACCAGAATTTGAATTACCTGAAATTTTAATGGACGGTAACTCCCCTTCCAAACAACTTGTGCCATCATCGTTTCTGGTTAAATTTTATTTATTTATTTATGTACCAGATTCGAGGCTGGGAACGGATTAATCCAAGATAAGTTTTAATTTATGGAAAAAAACTCATTCTATATTCGTGCGATTCAATATTTGCCCATACCTCAGGAACGAATTAATGCCTAATTACCCACTGTCATGGGCGTCCGCAAAATATTATCCAGGGGGAGGCAAAGCTTGCAAAGGAATGCATTAAAATATTAACGAACTTTTATCCTGACCCTCTTTCATTTGGTCATTAATGGAGAACTCGATTCCAAGGAGGGGCAAGTGCCCCGTTTGCCCACCCCTGTGGA
Organism: Elmis aenea; assembly: GCA_947652605.1. Taxonomy (NCBI): domain Eukaryota; kingdom Metazoa; phylum Arthropoda; class Insecta; order Coleoptera; family Elmidae; genus Elmis; species Elmis aenea. The sequence goes on from OX393580.1 coordinate 25,871,458, forward strand.
CGCCCATGCCCACTGTATATGGTCAACTGTACTTTCTTTAAATAATTTGTTACTATTTTCGATTATTTCTAATATAAGAAAATTGGTAATCACTTTTTTATCCTAATCTTAAATCATTTTATTATTATCATAACGACTCAAGCTCTCCATCTATGCCGTCCGCGTGACGTATCTTAAAAATCCAGTCTTTACAAACTACTTTGTCATATTTAATAAAGTGATGTAAGACATACTGAAATAAATCTCTAGGGGCCAAGAATTTCATCCCAAACAATAAATCTAAATCACGGCATTGCAATATTATCGTCTTTATTGATGTGTTTTGGGACCATAGGTTCACCGTTTCTAACGCAAAATGAGAGGCGTCGTCAGTGATGTATTAGGTTCGCAGCCAACATACGGAAGCCCCCCGCTCCGAAGTAGACAGTAGAGTAAACTATCCGTCATATGTTATGACAGTTAACACGCAACCACATCAGCCTACCGAACTGGAAATCTGAGATAAGTAGATGCTGTTTGGAAGACCCGATTTTTTTTTTGCACGAGACGACCAACCAACAATTTCAAATGAAAAATATTATGATCTAGTATTTATTTGGTGACCACATAGAACCCGTAAGCTACGAGGGGTAGATACATTTATTCGGTTTGGACGAATATTTTAAGTTGGATCATTGCTGGATCATCAGTGCGGTGATTTAACTTATTGCTATAAAACAAAATGTATGGTCCAAATACGAAAAAAAATTATTTTTTTAAAGCTTTTCACTAAATTATAACATGCACACTATCGACATAGGTATAGCAAACTTTTTTAATTGCCAAGAAAATATTAGAATGTTAATTATAGTAAATAAACAATTAAAAAGTTACAAGGCTATTTTATTCAGAAAAAACTCGATTGTCTTTATATTTTCTGAAAATTTTAAAAATTATTATTGAAAATTATTATTAATTTTTTCGCGGTTTAATCGATATAAGTAAATATTTTTTTAGGATGTCAAAAAAAAAAGCACCTACAGCGGCATCTGGATAAGATTCAACATTGGTGTAGACGTTGGAGAATCAGACTGAATGAGCAAAAGTCCGTACAAATTACATTCACCCTAAAAAGAGACAGCTGCCAACCAGTCAATATGAATGGTAAGGAACTACCACAGGCAGAATCAGTTAAGTACCTGGGAATGCACCTCGACCGACGCATGAACTGGAGGACACATATATGGCAGAAAAGGAAGCAGCTAGGAATAAAACTAAGCAAAATGTACTGGTTACTAGGAAGAAATTCAAAACTTTCATTAGAAAATAAATTGCTCATCTACAAGTGCGTGCTTAAACCGGTCTGGACATACGGCCTGCAGTTGTGGGGTACAGCCGCTAACTCTAACATCGATATTCTAGAAAGGTTTCAGGCCAAAGTGTTGCGAATGCTAGTGGACGCCCCGTGGTTTGTTACGAACGAAATAATAAGACAGGACTTACAAATAGTGCCAGTAAAAGAAGAAATAAAAAAGTACTGCAAAAGATACATGGACAGGCTAAGCCAGCATCCCAACCACCTGGCCGCGAACCTGATCAATGAAGGGACAGACAAGCGAAGACTAAAGCGCTGGAGAACAGCAGACTTAATAGAACGTTATGATTATGAGTAGTAGATAAGTACATAGAAATAAGTTCTTATGTTTATTGAAGGAGTGGGTGCCACTGGGCAGCCACTTACATGTCTCTCTGTTACGTTATTTTAATTGTGTCAATGTCAAAGGATTTGTTTATTGTCTTCGGACAGATGGCAAATGTTCTGGGAGAAAAAAAAAAAAAAAAAGGATGTCAAAAACGTTTTATTAAACTTTTAAGCTGTAATTAGTTTTCATTTGTTGTCGAATAATTGTAAGAAATTTTTTTAGTTGTAATCTGCACTACTTAGAGGTGATTAATAATTATTTACAGTGTATATAAAGACTGTATGAAGTGTTAAACTGATTACTTTAGAAATTAAATAATTTAAATTTTTTCAAAATAAAAGCTAAATGCTGTAGTGGTATAGTGTATAGGGTAAATCAAAGTGTGATGGTGATATCGGTTGCAACGGTGAACCGCGTTATTTCTGCTAGCTAGCTCTAAATGGCCAGTTTTATGCGGTACATCTGTTATACATAAATAGCCATTAGTTATTAGTTGTGCAAGAATATTATTTTAAGCCCCTAAAAACATTATAGAGTGATATGTGTTTCTGCTTGTACGAATGGTTGAAATCACTCGCTTGCAAATATTTCGTTATATGCATGATGCTTGGAGTATAAAGAGATAGCATCACCTCCAAAAATACCGAACAACCTAGCAGGTTAAAGGCTCCACCAGAAAGACGCGATATGCCGCTCGGTACGATACAGTCGGTACATGACTCGGTATGATTATCGCTGCTTAACGCAATGAGTGCCCACACTAGTGCGACACAGTATTTCATGTATTCTAACCTAACAATCAAACATAAATAAAAATATTCTTACACACGACTATTCTATGTTAAGAAAATGTATAATTAATTATATTATCTACATGTAAACAATATGAAAATAGTCCTAAATTATTTTTAAACATAGAACATTTTTACTTTGACAGTTGACAGTTGTATCCCGAAATACCAAAGCGATATACCGAGTGCGATATATCGCGCCTATTGGTATACCGAGCTTGGTGTGGGCGCTTCCATATACCGCAATGTTATTAGATATCGTACCGAATCGTACCGAGCGGCATATCGCGTCTGGTGGAGCCTTAAGAGTGATGCCGGTCACCATCTCTCCCTTGCAAATGGGATTGATGGTGAATGTGCCTTTGGTAGAAATGGTGACTAGTTGTACATATACGAGTATGTATGTACTTATCTACAGCCACAGAAAATGTGCAACAAAAGAACACACCCTCTCCGCGACCAGGTTGCTCCAAGACTGTAGAACAGCGGTGGGCAAACTTTTTTTGAAGCGGGCCACTTTTCGCAAAAACTGTGACTAAAAGAGCCGCACTAAAAAAAAATTATAATAATAACAACTTATTAATTATGTGTAAGTTGGAAGCGACAAATATTTAGGTATAAAAAAGCTTAACATATATATGTTTACTAATATAGTAATTCATGGAGGGCCGCATGTAAGACTATCAAGGGCCGCATGCGGTCCGCGGGCCGCGGTTTGCCCACCGCTGCTGTAGAAGGAAGCTTTTCGAATTTGACAAGCGATGATATAACTCCTGGAAAAATGCTGGAACAAATTTCTCCGGTACCAATCGTATCTCAAATTGAAAAAGTTTGCAGGAATGCAAGAAATTTAGCAAGTATTCTGAATACTGAACATAATGTTAAAGTTTTGAGAAATAAATCACGCGAAAAACAAAAACAAAAACTCTTGCAATCTTCAGGCAACAAAAATAAAAATAAGCTTTCAATAACTAAAATTTCAAAACGAAGAAGGGAATTGTATCCGATACATCTGAATCGTGCTCGAAACCTGAACTGCAAGACGAAGAAGATGGTGATGAACATGAAGAATGTTGTGCTAATGGCTGCGGCGAAGAATACAAGGAGACGAAAAGACAGTTGACTGGCTTCTATGCCTGATTTGTAAACGTTGGATGCATGAAGACTGTAAAAAGTTCATTAATTTATGCCATCTTTGCGGCAAATACAAGTCCAACAAAAATAACATTTTTTAAAAACATTTCAGTACCTATTTCACAAATCGCCATCTCACCCATATAGCATTCATCAACTAACCCTTACTGGTATGGGTGAGATGGTGATTAGATGAAAATAAAAAAATGCAAATTTTATTTTGTTTATCTTTTCCGTTAATTTTAAAAAAAATTTGTTTCGTTGTATTGGTTTTGAACCAAAGAATTATGTATTTATTTTAATTAAAGTTAAAATACATTTTTTAGAAGAACTATGAGCAATTTAAATTTGATTCACCAACTCACCCTGGTTTACCCTACAGTTTTGGTTTTTATTTTCCAAAACTTAAGTTTAAAGATCATTCTTTGCATTATTTTAAGTATGGTTTGATACGTGTTTTTTTATCGTTATTTGGACGAACTTGGGATAAATAATTTTCAGTAGCTCATCAATTCTTATAATATCTTGCTTACCATTCAGGTTTTTATAAAAAAAAATTAGAAGCTTGCCTGTGGTAAACTGTCAACGTTATTGGTAATTCACACACTCAGAGCACAATTTAGCCATAAATCAAATACACGAAAAGCATATTAGTTTATAGAATATGTTTTATAGATGTACTTTTTACCTAGGTACACAAAAATATGTGCATTATTTTATGTCAAAAATATCTTATATTTAAAAATCTTAACCCGAAATAAGACATTATAATAATTTTACATGAATCTTTTCGTCTTCAGATTATAAAAATATTTCAACTGCATTATGCTGTTGTTAATTGTATTTAACATTGTTGTTCAATGTTATTGTGCATATTCAGCACTCGGCCGTTAAAACACGACTCGCGTTTGTGGCCCAGTTAGATATTCTTTGATGTACTAACAAAGTTATGTTTCAATTTGTATTTTACAAGAAGATTTGCACACAACATTGTTGAAACGGCTAAACAAGAAACGTTAAACCCCGAAGCGTTACTTTACGGTCTTGTATCATATTCCTGCAACATGTAGTTTTGCTGATATGAAAATGTCGTTACGGTAGCTTTGTGTTCGATGAATTTTGTTACCGCCAACGCAAATGCTGTACACGTCTGTAAAGGATGAAATTATTTAAATCTATATATATAAAAATGAATGTATGTTTGTTTGTTTGCCCTTTATGTATTCCTATACCATTCATCCAATCCTGACCAAATTTGGCACAGACAATCTATAGGACCATGGAAAGAAGATAGGCTATATAAGAATTCCCAAAAGTTCCAAAAATTCCCAAAAAACCAAAATTCCCAAAAGATCCAAATATCACAAAAGTTTCAAAATTCTCAATAGATACAAAAATTCTCAATAGATACAAAAATTCTCAATATATACAAAAATTCCCAAAAGATCCAAAATTCTCAAAAGGTCAAAAACGTCCACCAGGCGCGAGCGCGAAGCGCGAGTAGTCTGTGATTGATAAAAAAATTCACCGAGCGAAGCCGGGTCACTACGCTAGTGTGGCATAAAAAAGAATGATGCATCAATTATTGTGTTGTGTTTGGTTAAAAGCAGGGACTAAAAACGAAAAAAATTCCGTTCGTTTCTGTTCGAAACGAAAATGAAATATATCGTTTACGTTCTTTTCGTTCTAACCGAAAAAATTCTTGTTTCGTTTTCGTGAACCGAAATAATAACGGTTAAAACCGGTTTTACAATATTTTTTTGTCGTCAAAAAATCAATTTTTTTTTTCAAGTCACTACAACCCTCTATAAATACGATAACAATATTTGCGTCTCAACTAAAATATAAACGATGACGATGGGGTTTGATGCTCTCGGAGAGCATATTTTAGACTGGCGAACCATCGCCATATTAAATTTACCAAATCGTTAAACACATTAACATTTAACCATTTTATTAAGTTTAACACCCGTAAGGTGCAAAAACAACGTGATTAGGTTAAATTAGACACACGATCTTTATCTAAAAATATGAAAATATAGCAAGTGCTGTTTTAAATTTGTTTTAGTACTAAAAAATCTATGCATTTGAATTAAATAAGATCCTGCTGTAATTATTTAAAAAGACAAAAGAATGAATTCAAGTGGATAATTTACTAAATGTTATAAATAAAAAAGATATTTAAAAAAACTTAGGTATATTAACTTGAAATATACTCTAACTTTATAGTACCATACGATATACATTTTCACATTCCGTTAAATCTTACTAGCAACACATCTTCCAATAAATCTTCTTTTACATTAGTCCTTTTCGAAGAAAAAATAAATTTTACTATTATTATGTCTAAACGTAAATAAAACATACACATTGATAATGTATATTCAATCAAGTGTATATTCTATATTGATGATCTAAAAAACAAATTAGAAATAGAGAATATCTGTACCGTTAATTGCGTTACACGAAATTGCAAGTATAAATAATAAAGTTGTTAATACATATTCACGTAAATATATGGAGAAAAGTGAAGCTCACTTATTTCAAGTGAGATTTTTTACTGCCTCATGGAGTCTCCCCAGCACAGAAGGTAAATTCGCGTTTGTGTTTAACAAATAAAATTGAAATAGCGACAAAACCGGTTAAAACCGGTTTTGGAAAATATTTATTTCGTTTTCGTTCTTGAACGAAAAATAATTATTTCGTTTTCGGTTTCGTTTTCGTTCTTAAAAAAATTTCGGTTAATTTCGTTTAACGTTTTCGTTTTCGTTCCGTTCTCAGTCCCTGGTTAAAAGTGTCAATCCTTTTGTCGCCAGGTATCTTCTATAGTGTCACCGAATATATTAGCTTTTGGATTAGATGATTTGTTTTAAATTTTGTTTAATTTCTGTTATAGGTATACAAAACCTTATTGCAAATGTGGTGTAGATAAACAATTAAAATTCATGTAAATTACCTTTTAGTAATGCTTGACTTACTTCAAGACTCGTCTCAGTAACATTGCTACTGATGAAGAGAAGAGAGTCTTGAAACTGTTCTAGCATTTTAAGATTTTAAGATTCATTAAACGAAATCCTATTTATATTAGTAAACGAATGACGTAAACAATGCAAACAATTCTAATATACTTAAAATTTTTTTGTGTAATATACAGAGTGCCTCAAATAAATTTTTTATTGTTAATAAATAAACAGCAACATTTTGTGTCTTTAAAATAATCCTAATTAATTTTTTAAATAGGGCCAATAACATTTTTTTTTCAAAATTTGGAAATACTTTTAATCCTTAATTCAGATATCATGACTAACGTAGACTCGGCAAATTTTATGCCTTTTTCCTAAATATAAATACTAAATTTTAAAGTTTTACTGTTGGCTATAAGTAGATTATATATAAAGGGCAACTTAGTTTTTCAAATATTGCAGGACATTTAAGGCATTAAATTAATGATGCATATTGCCTGTTTAAATAACTATAAGCACGCAGGAACACACTTCTTCGTCCATTTAACCATCCGTTTATCTCTTACGGTTTTTGAGATTATATACCCTGTATAACACTCACACAATTTTTTTTTGAAATTAAGATAAGTAGTTAGGTACCTGTGAAAAAAACTTAAAGTATAACTTTTTGTAGTCTCTTCTTGATTAACATCTAAAATCCGTAAAATGCTATTTACTTCTGTGTCAAATATTAACAAAAAAAAAACACTTCTTGCACTGATTTTTGTCCTCCAGTAATGACAGCAGATAATCTTTCACGTGCCTACTTTGATTTTAAAGCTATCATATTAATAAATTTATTAATTACAATCAGGGCATGAAACCGGTTTTTTAAACCGGTTTAAAAAACCGGTTAACCTTTATTTTTTGTCCAAAATTGTGATTTTTAACCGAAACCGAAACCGTTATTTTTAAAGGCAAAAAAAACGGTAACCCTTAACCAAAATAATAAAAAACCGGTTTTTTAAACATCTCTTTTTAATAAAAATTATTTTGAAAAAATACAAAATCTGTATTAAATGTGATTAGTTTACCAAAAGTAATTACTGAATGCTTGATTGTACATATATTATAAAATTATAAATAGATAATATCTTTTTATACTTTGCATTCCAAATCTGAATAATGTTAAAAACCGGTTAAATTAACCGGTATTTTCAAAACCGGTTTTTTACGGAAAAAACCGGTTTTTCAACAAAAACCGTTATAAAAATAAAGTTCTTGAATTCGGTTAACCGTTAACCAAAATTTTTTTCGGTTTCTAGCCCTGATTACAATACGTACTTCAGGCAAAGGTGGGGCACGTTGGAACACAAAATATGTTTTGTGACATAACTTGTTTAGTATTCATTAAAACAAACAAAAAAACTACATATAAAAGATGGCACTTATTAATGTATCTAATAAGTAGTTGAATAAATTTTTGTTAGAAAACTAAATTAAAGAAGTAAGCAGCTATTTTGTAACAAAAACCAAATCTTTCAAAGTGCCTCGTCCCTCGTGTCTGGATTTGATTGAAACACTCACACTTTTCTCAAGGGGTACAATGAAACACTTTATTTTAAGAAATAGTTAAAAAATATAATTTTATTTTGTTTTACAATATTTAAATTTAAAAAATTATGAAAATGTATTAACGCACATTAAATTGAATGAAGGAATCCGTTTTGTTCCTTTGCGGCTATAAGCGGAGGTAACTTAATATCTTCCGCAAAAACAGATGCGATATTTTCTATTAGAGGGAAGGCAAACGCACCAATTATTTCCTTACTTTTTCTACGATAAGAAATTTTAAAGTCGCCTTCTTCGTCCATTTTTCTAATAATTTCTCCTACATAATAAAATCATAACATTCCACCAAAACAAAGTTTAAATTCAATGTCTTTTAAATCGTCGCCCAGTTTGCTGGCAAACTTTTACTGATGAAATGTATATACAGAAAAACATGCACCCACTGACGAAGTACCTGACCATTCGGATAAGCCTTAAATTTAATTTGCATCTTTTTGATTAAAGTAGATGTTTCTAAAATTTTTAATTTTTTATTTGATTTGTTTTATTCAACCTTTTCCTTAATTTTCAAATTTCAATAATTTTTTAAAAATAGTTTTATAAAGCCCATGTTTTTAAATTAACATAGCTAAAGGTTTAACTGATAGAATTGGGGTAGGTTAAAACGTTTCAACCTGCCCCAATATATTTGTTTTAACACCCCAACAATATTAATACTACACCCGGAATGATAACGCTTTTTCAAATTTGCCAAAAATTTACTTTCATTTGCTCTAAACACCAAACGTGTTACCTACTACCAAAGAACGACAGCGACTGTAAATTTCAAAATAACACCACGTAATGGGCATAGTAGTCAAGTTTATTGCTGCACGAGTGCTACTAGTTACACATGTTAGAGGCGCGAAATTTAGTTTTTTTCACTGTGCACCATATTTTAACATGCCCCACCTTACCCTAGCGGTAAATTTTTTTATTTTTTAAAATTGTTTTCCGATAGACATGAATGCGACAGCAAAAACAAGATGTAAGTAATAATAACTTGATGATTGTTCGGAGATCATTTATTTCAGATATCTACAAATCGGTTTTATTGCTGTTTCTTTTCTTTTTTCTCTTATTATTCTATAAACATCAAGTGTGATCATAATTAAAATCAACATTGAAAGTATTTTCATATCGACAAGGAAAGATTGCTGACCTATTAGAACATATTTCAAGATGATTGCAAAAAGACGAAACATTGCAAACAATTTTTTACTGTAAAAGACTTTGGAGGTTTTTCTCGTAAACGCTTAAATTATTTAAGTAATTCATTGATTAATATAAAGCAATTTAATTAGCTAATATACATATATGTACTTCTATTTTTTTCGAAGGATCTCCTGCAGAAATTCTGAACCCATTTCAAGACTTTTCATCAGCAGCATCATTATTTATGTACAACAACAATGCTTCTGAGGATTAGATGAGAGTCTGGAATCTGGTCTATCATTTCTAAAAGAGATTCTACACGGACAATAGGATAATAGGATAACTAAGGGCGTAAATGTTTATCCATAACTCATAAATCAAAAGCAATATTACTCAGTAACTTATTATGTATATTGAAAATTAAACTAGATGGTGTATAATTTTCTTTTAAGATGCTTGAAAAGCAAGAAACCCGAGAATTTGTTACGATTAAACTTACTAGGTATATGTCCTTTAAGATAACCGAAATACTAATCGTGTTATTGTTTTTATTAAAATAGTTCTCTAATGCCTATTAATAGTTTGAAAACTTTGCAAAGCTAATGAGAACTCGAGTAATCCAAACGAATCAGAATCACATACCGAAAGGCTGCTTCCTGAACAGCGACAGATACCATTTCCGTCCAAGTTTCTTGAGCTCCTCGTAGTCGTGCAATGGGTATATTGCGGTAATTAATTCCCATTGTTGGCAAACTTGAATTATCGATTGTCCCTCATAGAAAGTGGACTGAGAATACCCGGGTATTCGCTGATCTTCAGTTAGGGCCCGGACGTTTTCCAATTCGTGGCGCACAATGGTCTGTCTCTCTGCCACGGTAAAGAAATCATCCACATGCATGCCCTCCGGTAAGAATTCTTCTAAATCGTTGACTGTGAACTCGCGCATTCGACCGTTCTTGTCGCATTTCGTTATTTCCATTTCTTCGGCGACCTCAAGAATTTTGATCTTTGAGGCCGATATGTGCAATACTGCACCCTATTAACAATAAAAATTATATTTCAATGTTGGTTTTGATACAAAAATCGATATAGTAAATCAAATTTTGTAGTAGGTAATAAATTCTCAATGATTTATTGATTAAATAGAATATTTTATTAAACGAATATTTCCAATTTTAACTTCTCGTTTTCATTATTTGTTAAAAAATTACATTTACTTGCCTACTATTAATACACAAACTAGCAAATGATTTTTTACCACCTTACATTACTGAAATTTTAAAACAAAACTGTAACATCAAATTTATAAGGCCTTAAGGTTCACACACACCGGCGCGATTTCGAAGCGGGCGCGGCGCGGTCGCGGTCACGATAACTGGTAACCATGTTTACTTACTTACGTAACCAGGTTACTAATTATCGTGACCGCGACCGCGCCGCGCCCGCTTCGAAATCGCGCCGGTGTGAGTTGACCTTTATACTTCAATGGGCTCAAGATATTTAATGATCTACCTGTGGAAATTATACAAAAGACGTTTATTTCAAGTTTAAAAAAGATGGTGCATGGAGCATATTAAAAGTAATGTTAAGTATTAATATTTTAAAAGAAAATGTACAAATAAGTACATACGCAGGAAGTAAATTATGTAGAATTGGCCACAAAGCTACATAAATACTAAATATGGACCGTCACAAATAATATGGATGCGTTTATTTAAAAATATTTGGCATATTTTTGTGTCGATCAATGTGAAGCTTATTTAAATAATCTAATTACTAGCTTAGTTATAAATAATTCATTGTAATTCTACTATCTTACTGACCAATTGCTTTAAAATCCACAAAGTTTTTCCCTACTGACCTAAGAAATGATCTAACAGCTTCAAAATGCTCTGTATTTTGTAAACTTCGGAAAACTATAGGTTTGTTCCAGCAGCGCTATTTACTATCCCATGAACTATCCGGATTCTGCGCAGTATCGATATTGCGTTCCAGCAGCGTTTCTGATAGTTTACCAGACGGTTAGTCGACTGTTCAAGCTGCACTTCAACTACTTTTAGGATTAGGTCAAAACAATACATGGATGAAAGCATGAACTAGCGCTGGAATTATTACACGCATGCGCTGTTTACAACTAACGTAGTCTTTGCTAGCTATGCATCGTTCTTTCAACCCTACTGGTTTCTTAAGATGTTGGCGCTTGCGGTGCGCAAATTTCTGTGAACCCAATACCTACGTACAAATATTATTTACAGTCGGGGATGTCGTTAAAGCGTTCCAGCAGAGACTAATACACTTATTCATTCATAGTTGACGCATGTGCATAAACCAATTCATGTATTAGTCCTGGAACTAGTACATTTTGGTCTGCTGGAACCTGGAACAAACCTTATGATGGCGAGTATTTTTTTTACGCTGTTAAATCTATTACTTCAACCTTGTTGTAGTAATTATCAGTATTTAAGGTAGGTACTACCAGGTGACAGACTTTTGTCAGGATCAAATTTAAGTCAAAAGTATAACAACAATTTTTATAGTTTTTAGCAGATAATTGTAAATTTGGCAATACTCGTTGATTTTTTGCAAAATAAATCTTATTTCCGCATCTTATTTACTTCAGTATTTTTATTTTGTGGTCCTGCATAAATAAAAAACGTTTTAAACTCTTAAAAAGGTCTTAGATGTTTTAAAACGAAAACCGATTTTAAGAGTTTTTTTTTTACAAATCCGAAGCTAAATATGAAAGGGTTCGTCTTTCACATCTTTCAGTTTTGATGTAGAATCAGTTGAAATATTAATTGTTCTCCTTTCTTCGAGGGATGTTCAGTATCTTGGGACTCTCCAAGGGCGGATTTTGAATCCAATTATGCGAATCCTTTGATGTTGGGAATTATTCTTTGAAGGTTTCGCACAAATTTGACAAATGTTGTGTTATTAGTAGTACTTGCGGAATTCTTAAATATGCCCTATTCGAGGGACCCAAGGAACATACTGTGAATAAACTTTATTAAAACTAAATTTATTTTAGATGATAAACTAGGCATTTAACATTATCACACGAATTTTTGCTAATTTTGTAATTTTCATCTATATATTTTAGCACCTTTACTTTTTATTAATCAATCTTTATTTATTTTGCAACTTAAAGTTGTTATAAATATGTTTATTATTTTAACAGCACGTGTTTTATTACAAAGACATTTCAAAAGTTAGAAAATAATTACTGCTAAAAAAAAGTGGTTTAGACGTTCTACTAAATAATATATAGACCATATAAAATAACTTACACAATGGTCCAGTAACAGTTTAATTAAGCTACTAAAAGTATTTTTTAGAAGGTGTGTTATTCATTTTACAATCATTGTTATAATGCCGTTATTTTCATCCTATTGGCATTTTAAATTCTAAACTCATTGCTGTTCGAAGTAAGAACATCAACGTACCTAATGGTGTTTTAATCACCATAATAACTTTATAAACTACATTTGAGCCGTTTATTTTGAAAGTGGCATACGTCACTTTCATTTTGTTTTGAGATGTTAATTCTTTTATCATTTGTTTAATGTGCATAAAAATATTTATGCTAACTATAAACAAAAATATTTTAATTTGTTAACTCGGTTACTTATATTTTTCGCAGTAAACATAATTTCGAACAGACGTTAACGAATCACCATATTTAATTACTGTAAAGTGACTTAAGCCACTTTCAAAATAAATACTTTGTAAAAACTAGTGGTTGTTGATTTTGCCTAGGTATATGTTTTACTAAAGTGATGTTTGATAAGACAGTAGTTTAAGAAAATTGATGAGTAAATTATATAAAATAAGTAATTTATATGGTTTATTTTATTTTAAGTTTATTAAAGTATTTTTTTGATTATAATTAATATTCATAAAATACATAAGTAATAAATAAATTCATCGGTACATTTTGAAATATAATTTATAGAACGTATTTCACATAAAAGTTTATACAGGTATTGAATCATTGTAATTAAAAGTAGCGATAAAATCTTCGGACATTTTACTTTGTTTTAAGTTTTTTTAAAAATTGTGACTTACTGGCCAGGGAAGGTCACGATACGTTGTCGCTAGAATTTGATTAAGGCTGTGCTTATTGCATCAAGAACATCAAACTAAATGTTTTGCAGAGTTATACGTGCCACTGGCCATTCTCTTCGGAAAAATAGGGTAAAAACTAAAAAGTTGATTAATAAAAGTAATTTTTGCGATCGCATTGGCCATGAAACCGTAAGAGACAAATTCAAATTTTTTTTATTTACCAATACGCGCATCCTTTGCAAGTAAAATGGTGCAAATTTTTTGAAAAAATCTTGAACGCTTCCGGAAAAAAACGCGAGAAACGAGGCCTTTGTAAAAACGGTTTTCCCTATGGTAAACGCCTATATGCAAGTCGCATAGATATAGTTATACCTGCAGATAGACCACAACTTCTCAATTCATAGCGCTTATGCAGGGGTTTCGTTTTTGACGTTTTTCTCCGGAACCGTTCAAGATTTTTTCAAAAACTTTGTACCATTGTACTTGCAAAGGATGCGCGAATTGGTAAATTTCAGGCTTGTCTCTGACGGTTTCATGGCCAACGCGATCGCAAAAATGACCTTTCTATACCAATTTTTAAGTTTTTCCCCTATTTTTCGAAGGAAATAGCCAGTGGCACGTATAACTCTGGAAAACATTTAGTTTTAATGTTCTTGACGCAATAAACACGGTCTTAATCAGATTCTAGGGACAACGTATCGTGACTCTCTTGTGGGAATATAGGGAAGCAAATTCATTATTATGTCATTCATTATCAGAATAAATTAATGTATTTGCACTTGTATTCTTGTGTTTAACAATAAAATTTCAATTGACGAAAATATTAATGATTTTAAAAGAAATTGCAAGTAAAATGTTTAAAGATAAAAATACCATACATTTTTGTAATCGTAAACAGCTTTAACTAATTTTTCGAAAAATGTGACTCATGCCACTCAAAATAAACGGCTCATATTTATTAATTAAGTTTGTTGTAAGCGCCCTATATCCAACGAGTTGGCTTGATCATCGTGTTGTACATGCGTCGAAGCTTTTTTTTGCAAAGCGACGTTACATGCACCTTATTGGGAACATTTTCGAAACATTATTGTTGAACTTAAAATCTAATAAACAACTAATCCCTGAAAATAGTGTTGATAAAGGCGAACAAAACATCTGTTATTTGGTACTTAAGGCTGGTTTACATTAGTAGAGTTAGTAGTAGAGTAAACTAGCTTACTATATATCCAAATCACTACGGGCGAGTATAGTGTACTATTCCACATGTGATAACCACTCTACTCTACCCACTACCACTACTATCTTTAGTACTCGTCTTTCACTATCCCAAACTGTTTACATTATGCTAGTAATGGGATAGTAAGCACTCTACCAATGTACGCTACTACTAACTCTACCAGTGTAAACCAGCCTTTAGTGTTAGCTAGAAGTCGTAAATGAGTCATTTGCCAAAAAACAAATGAAAACAATTTGAAGTTGTGTAAGTAATAAATCGCAACAACTTAATTATTGAACAGTTTTTTGTTTTCTTACTAATGATAGCGCTATGAAATATTTCCTCTGGTTTGGCATTCAAAAGTGTAACACTTGTAAAAAATGCATTTAACGCAGTTGCAATTCGAAAACCAATTTAACCTAGCGTGTTTACGATAATTGACGAGTAAGTTATCACAAATGTTATAAAATTATAATGAAAGGTGGTTGAAATTTGCTAATTAGTGAAAATATTGAATGCAGTTCGTTGTTGCTTTTTTCTTACCTGTTCAGAGTCGTATGGTTGCTTGAATACCACAAGTTCGGCGCCTCCATCGCGACGTTTTCCTCTTATTTTATCCACAAGCCAGTCCAATGATTCTTCCGGTGCATCGGGCGCTGTTCTGATTACTATATACGTTTGTGGCAGAACTGTTGGTTCATCTCCAGATTCTTCCGCCACATCTACATCGTCTGAGGTGTTATCGGTAAGACGCTGTTTCGACATGTGCCCTAAGTTGAAACAAAAACGTAAATGAACAAAATTTTTCAGTTAGGGTTGCTCATAAAACTATGTGATTTACAACCAAAGTAAGCGATTTTTAATTTTAGTTAAGATATTCTTACACGACTTCGGGTGAAGCTAGAAAAATCATGTTTCTAAACCGAACTTTTTGTGATTGCAAAATCTTCTTTAAAACTCGTAAATCCGCAAAGGATTTCATAAGATAGATAAAAAATTATGAATAGGAATAAACTCGTCATACATATTACTCCTACTAAATAACACATCCTAAGTTTTTGAGCTTAGATGTAATTAAAAATCAAATAATATAAGTATGTTAATCAAAATTATATTGCTACAATCTTCGTGTCTGGGTATAAAACCGCGTCTTTTTTGATTACGTGACGTTTCGACCATACTGTCGTGGTCTTTTTCAAACGACAGTCTTTTGAAAAAGACCAAGACAGTAGGGTCAAAACGTCACGTAAACAAAAAAGACGCGGTTCCAAACCCGGAAACGAAGATTGAACCATGGACAACGACCGCGAAAGCCTGAAAAATTAAAAAAAAAACTATACTTACAAAAGTATTGTACAGACATATTTCACTTAAGTATTAATCTAATGAATAAAAACACTACCAAGTTTTAATTAAATATAAAAATCTGTTGTTTCACACATCTTATCCGTTTATTAGCGTTGTTCTTTGTGTTTAATTAAGATTTATTCACGAAAGGTCAGTAGAAACTTGATAATTCATAAATCAGTCAGCTGTCCGGCGCGCAAACAAATGAACAACGTCGCAAACAATATCGTACCATAAAGTTTGTGGTTACCTTATTTGCCGCTGCACTGTGATAAATAATGTGAATTATATAAAACCTCGTAGCTTTTAACTATCAGTAAAATGTGCTTTTAAAATTAATATTTCTAGAAAAACTTGCAGTAGAAATTAAAAAAACAAATGGTCAAGTTAAATATTTCTCAAACGACTAGATAATTTTTCGGTTTGCGGTTATGGAATGGTGCCTGTACACCTGAGAGTAAAGTACTC
This sequence comes from Elmis aenea, assembly GCA_947652605.1. Taxonomy (NCBI): domain Eukaryota; kingdom Metazoa; phylum Arthropoda; class Insecta; order Coleoptera; family Elmidae; genus Elmis; species Elmis aenea. The sequence continues at coordinate 25,887,869 of OX393580.1, forward strand.
TCGAGAGTAGCGTCGCCAAGGATACAGCCCCTGAGAGTAACTCGCGATTGGCTGTATCCTTGGCGACGCTACTCTCGAGAGTACTTTACTCTCAGGTGTACAGGCACCATTAGACTTGTACGTTTAGTTGCATGTAGAGGTGTGGTTTGCGATGCAGCGGACAAGTTGAGTATTCTGTTTGGAGTTTAAACTAAATATACAAATCCTCCCTAAAGACGTGTCTTTTTAGTGTACCGCAGACATCCCTTTGTGGTTAACCCTTCGCTTGGTACATGTCCCTCGGTGAGAGTTTGTTTTGATTGCTTGATGGTGTTTGTTGTTTTATGTGCAATTTTTGCGGGATTCGTGTTATTTCAGGCCGGTAATCTATGCCGGATCAAGAGTTGTAAAATATATAACGTACGGTTTTTGCTAGATTTTTATGTACAGGGTGGACCAAATTCGAATGTTTTACGGGTTATCTCGGTTACCGTAATAGATAGCGAAAATCTGATTTCGGTCTATTGGGCTATTTTTTTAAGAAAATACGTCTATGCAATCAAATTTTTTTTATCGGATTCCATTTTGGCACTACAGACGAAAATTGAAATTTCATCATTTTTTTAAATTTGCTATAACTTCTTTATTTATTAAATTAGAACAAAATGTTATAGAGGTTAGGTTAGGTTAGGTTAAAATACAGATTTTTATGCTTAATTGAAAAACCAAAAGTAATTTTTTTTTAGCTATCCTGACTTTCGAGATATTGAGTAAACTTTTATATTTTTAAATAGAAACCCTAGTCGGCCATGACTTTGTGAGTATTTTATTAGCTTTTCAAAAATATATGGTTTTATATATTTCTTGCAAAAAATAACCGAGATATGGCCAATTTTGTAAAAATTCGATCATCAAAGTTTGCCATGATTTCGTAAACAAGTGATGTTTACCAGTGGTTGATTTTGTGGGGCCCCAGGCGCAATCTGATCTGGAGGCCCCCTATTGACCTTACTAAGAATAGGATGGTTCACTAAAATGAACAATCATAACGTTTTTTATTGTTGGAATCAACAAAAACATAAACACAAAAATAAGATACGGAAATAAAAAAAATATTCTCAGGTACCAGAAAAAACAGATCACATTCTCATTTAAAAGGAAAATCACATCTCAGGTAAAAAAAATCACAGTAAAATTCTGCATCATACAGTACATGGTGGTCAAAATTCGATGGAATTACATGGGTATCTTGCTTAATAGTCAAGATAAAGAAACGGCTAAATAAGTAAAAATGTGCAGTTTTTTGGGACAAACTCAGAACCGTCTTCAACAATATTTTATCATTTCCGGTTTTTGAGTTATTAAAGAAAAACTGTTTTTTTGTTATATTAATAACATTTTACGCTCGCCAGTAAAAAGTTATGACACAAACTCACCTTTTTTTAAATGGAAGCTATAGTTGACTATGACCTATTTAAATTCCTTATTTTTTTCTCTTTCCAAATATATAAGGGTTGATGTATTTATTTTCAATAATACACAGGTTACAAAAGTTTTTGCATTTTTTTAAAGATGAGAAACAAAAGTAGGCTGTGAAAACAAGAAAAACCGGAAATGATAGAATATATTTTTAAGAACTGTTCTGAGTTTGTCTCAAAAAAACTGCACATTTTTGTTTATTTAATTGTTTCTCTATCTTGACTATTAAGCGGAATACCTACCCATGTAATCCCACCGAATTTGGACAGTAAGTACATCGGCTTGCAGTGCAAGTTTTGGCGATTTGGAACCAAATTGACTATATTTTTTGTTTAATTTACCATGTTTTTTTTAAAAATTGGCATCAATGACATTTACCCAATACCCACTATGAAAACGGGTTTTAGAAGATATTACAATTTGCCTACAATTATTATTTTATAATTCTCATTAACAAACAATAAAAATTTAATTTTGGTTTTGGAAGGATGAAGCACCCAACGATTCTGAGGCCCCCGCTTTGCTGAGGCCCCCGCTTTGCTGGGGCCCCCGCTTTGTTGAGGCCCCCGCTTTGCTGAGGCCCCCGCTTTGCTGAGGCCCCCGCTTTGCTGAGGCCCCCGCTTTGCTGAGGGCCCAGGCGCGCGCCTCATGCGCCTGTGCGGTAATCCGCCACTGATGTTTGCAATTATTATTAAACAGCTAAGGCCGCATTCCACTGAACTAACAATGGTGTGTAGTTTTGGTGGCTATTTCTTTATTAAATTTCTTATCTTTTATCATCAGATGTTACGAGCATGATGAACTTGTAATTCAACTTGTCGTGGACGCTTTTTTGAAGCACGTTGTATAACTTACCTCGTAGTTTATCAATTCTTTCGTGCAAATCCCACAGTTTGTTGATGTGCGGGTCGTCAAAATCTTCATCGCCAAGCGACAGCGCCGAAGTTATGGAAGTAACACTGCGGATAGTGGTTGTCATGTTGAATTAATGTCGATGATTTGTTAGTTGCACTGTTGCGTGGTAGGATGTTTCAGGAAATACTATGGAAAGGATCTTCAAGGTCAAGGACGGTGCTAAAAATGACATTGGATTATTTACTCTTCCTCAACAATTTATTACATACTTTATGAATATATAAAATAAGTTCATTAAATCAATTGATCAATTTTGCTATTAGATTGTCACATTCAAACACACCAATAAAAAATCTATCATTAATTTTAATATTCTGTACACAGCTGTAAGGTATAATAATAATGTATTCGTTAATAATAAAATTCATATATGGCAAACAGTTATTTTCTTATATAAAAATCGACTCTAAACAATTTGGAAAAATATTCCTGGATGATCCTTTTAAAACCCATTTCATAAAAGGGTCATTTAACACAAAAAAATATACAAATGTATGTGCAGAAACACTGTCACATTTTAGAATTCCGTGAATGCATTACAGTAGTTATTGTGTTTAGATATGTTGTAATTTTCGCTTCCGTATTTTTAAAACTAAACTTTATTAGTCTTAGTTAGACACCAAAACTTATTAATTTACAGTAATATACTAACAAAACAACGGATAGAAATTTAAATCAGTGCGTCGAGTGTCCATAGTCAATCGATATAATTATTTTATAAGTATTAAGTAACTTAAGAACGGAACATTTGCGTTTATCTTAAGCATTTAATACATTAATTGTTAACTTAATTAAAACAAATATTGGATACGAAATTCATCATCATCTTCTTTTTTTTTAAGTTTAGGCTTGATTGCCTGTTTCGGCTTTACCATCTCATCATCGGTCTTTCCACATTTCTTCTTCCTTTTGGTGGGCACTTCAAAGTTTGTATGGTAATTTAATTTTTTTTATCATACGTAGAAAATGTTTTCAATAAATTTATCTTTATATTCTGTTATGTTATCCTTAACGGTTTGAAAGTGTAAGTCATCTCTTATGTCTTCGTATCGTAATTTTTCTCTTCTTATATTATAAATCCTTTTCAGATGCTAAAAACTCCATTTCTTATACTTTTATTAGCTGAAGGTTAATTAAAATATGCCCTCCGATTATGTGATCCAAATCAAAACAACCTGTACAACTAAAAATGATTCTAGTAACTGGGCACATATACTCGTACAGTTATACACATTTTTCAGTTCAGATTCCTACTGAGCTAGTAAAAGCACACTTCTTTGCTAATTTAACCATCCTTCTATATCTAACGATTTTAAAAGATACTCATGTTCTTAATGTTGAAGCATACACCCTATATAGTTTTTATTATTAAGAGACAAAAAATTATCATTGTTTCGATAGTTGATTAAAAAAAAAAAACACTGTACTTTAATCAAACCGTTTTATAATACCATGCCCAATCCGTTTTCGTTGTCTGCAAAATCTGCTATTTTCTTTTAAATCTCGCGTTATTCAATAAAGTTGCGAGAGATTCACTCAATAAACTACAGACGTGACTATTGTTTGCGACACTAACAATATTTCTTTTCATTTTGCACTACCACTAGATTGTGAGCGTGAAGCTTCCGAACAGACATTGTGGCGAACAACTTTGAACAGAGGAAAATATTTAATGTAATTAAAAAAATAAAAAAGGAACGTTGCTTTCTTAACGGCGAGGATGTATTGTTAAAAAGCTTTGAAGCAAAAAATTTAATGAAGTTTTAAGTAGTGAAACGAATCGCTTTTTTTTAATAAGAATAATAAGAAATGCCACAAGAAACAAAATTATAACGCGTGTGCTAGAAAAAACAACCAAAGCTAATTTTTCGATGTATACTGGGTGTTTTAGGGGAAATAGTAAATATTTTAGTAGCAGGTAGTATGAACCATTTTGAGTTAAAAAGTTCATATAAACAAGAGACCAATTCTCAATGGTTGGGAAGATACAGCTGTTTGAATGTTAACCTTAAGAAGCCTCACAGAAGGTTGATTATTGCATTGATTGATTATTTAAATTATAACGAGTGGAGAAACATGTATGGGGACAAGCTGGGGTAGCTTGTTTAATACACAGAGCTAATATAAACAGTGTTAAAAGTTGGGAATCAACAAACCAAAGGATAATGAGCGTACAATACCAAGTGAAAGAGAATGAGATGGTAACGATAATCATTGTGTATGCTCCTAATAAATCGGACAATAAGGCAGAAAAGGATACATTTTGGTCATGTTTTCAAGAACAGGTAGACAATTAATATCAAGGGCAACTTTATTCCTGGAGGAGACCTTATTGGAAGAGTAGAAAATAACGAAATGGCATCTGAGAAAACAGTAGGAAGATTTGGTGAAAGTACATTGAACATGTATGGATAAAGGATAATAGATTTTTGCATAGGAATAATCCATTTGTAACAAATACCGTGTTTAAGCATGCAGATATACATACATATACAGGGTGTCCCAAATTACATTTCCAGCACGGGGATCTCGTTTATTATAAGAGATACAGGTTTGTTTAAATTAGATGAATTATACCTTAGAGGAGCCAAAATCAATTTTTAAAAGTACAAAAATGCTCGTGCTTCAGATGTTATAGCAAAAAATATGAAAATGTCCAATTTCTTTTTTCTCTCATAACTTTCTTGTCTTAATCATTAGATCAATTTTATTTGTACTTTCTTTAAGTACTTTTTAATGGAGAATGTAACTGTTATTTTAGATTATTTTTAACACCTACCATTTTCGAGATATTACCCCTAACTTCATTTTTTCTTATAAGCCGCAAAGTCGGCTATGAAATAGTTGAATGTGCTTTTTTTTCTCTTTAAAATGAGATATTACTTGCTGCATTTATTTTTATAAATAAGTCACAAAATCAAGAAAAATCTTATTTTACCCACCACTTATCAAGCTATCTATGAAAATAAAAAGAAAAAACAACTAATTGAATGTCAAATGACAGTTACCATTTGTCTGCGGAATCATTTATTAGAATTGTTGTTTAGTATTTTTGTGTAATTTACTATTGTTCCTGAAACACCCGGTGTAAGTGTTATATTATATTTATCATCTTTAAAAACCCCTGCTGTTTTTATAGTTTTAACCGTAAATGGTAACACTAAAAACCATCGCCTTCGAAAACAATTTTCCTCACACGTCAATTCTAAGAAGCTTTTTTTGAACAACTGGATTTAAAAAAAATTTAAACCACTTATGACGAAACTGCATTTAATTCTGCACACTTTATTTCTCACGATTAATGATATTACGATTTTTGCCAAAAACGTCACGTCATGTTTTTATAAAAACTATTTTCAGACGCAACTGATAAGTCTTACTCTTTAAACCTGTATCTGGAAAGTAGCCAGAGGGCTTTGCATTTTTAAATTATTTTTTCCTTACTACATTAAAAGTTTAATTGCACGCGCGTCTCTTCGTAGCTGTCTTGTTTCCGTAAAGTTGTCAATTTTTTGTAAAGGGATAAATTTAATTAAAACTAGCACAGTACACCGAACTCGAGATTAAATATTTATTGTTAAACTTCAAGATAACTCTTTAATTTTCTTTACTATTTGGAAGATAAATAAATTAGATAGGATCAGTTTACGTATTAAAACTAAACTTCTCATTAACATGCAATAAAAAACATAACATTAAAACTTGGGTTTAAATGCACTGGCATTTTCGTTAAGCAAAACAATGTTAATGTTAAAACTTTGATATGGATTTAACTAAAATAATTGTATCTTGGCAGTGGTTAAATCTGCAAATGAGAAAACCTTGTTTTGTTTAAGTAGCAAAAAAACTGTGAAGTTAGATTCAGCTAATTTTAGTTAAAAAAAACCAGTACTATTTGTTTTAGTATTTGTCAGTAAAAACGATTGCCCGAAAACAATTTATTATTTTTAACATTAAAGTTAAATTTTGTTATAATATTAGAACAATTTCACAGTAGTTGTATATTTTATTTTATATTTGTTTTTATGTTGGCAGTGCTTTAAAATGTGCAATAAAAATGGATATAATGTTTCTGTTTTGGCAGATAGTGCTAAAGCCAAACTATTTAACATTTTTTTCACAAAATTACCTTATCATAGCTTTAAAATTATATTAAATATTCAAATTTTGAAATAAAGTATTTTAATCTTTTGCGATATAGTTTTTCAACTGTTTTTCGTTTAATCTGAACTGGTAAGAATCGTTTTTTTGAAAAGCATTATAGTTTTTTTATTTAGTAAGTACATTTATTTATACAAGGTGCTACTGATTACAGAGATGAAATTTTTGAAACTGGTCTACAGGAGATTCTTCATTGAAAATTTAGTGATTTGCAATTAAGCTTATTTATATCGGTAACGAATCAATCATATAATTTAAGCATTAATAAAATGCCGTTGCAACACTCAGTTAAGACAGGAATGGTTACAAAATATTACAGCAATTTATTTGGCATGTATAATATGCAAATCTTAACTTTTTATCGATGTATAAGCTGGTATGGTTTGAGGTAATACACGTTATAACTAGGGGTGGGCGATATCCAAATTTCGATATCGAATATCGATATATCGATATATCGACATATCGATATATCGACATATCGAAATTTCGATATAAAAGCGGCGCGAAGCTAAAAAAAGTCGGTAAAAAAGTGAAAAAAAACGCTTCTCGCCCTCAAAATATCGATATATCGGAATGTTGGATATCGATATATCGATATCAAAATTATATCGATGTTTATCGATATATCGATAAATCGCCCACCCCTAGTTATAACACTATTGGACAAGCATTTTTTTGTTTCTTAAATAAAGATTTGTAATATTGATTAGTGATCTCTAAATTTTGCTGATAACTCATTCTGATTGAATAACAATTAGATATTATTGCAAATTCACGATAATTTTATAATCAAGATCTATTTTAAATGAATTCTTAAACACAAGTGTTTATAAATTCATTTAAAACACAGTTACTAGTATTTCAAAAAATAACTTCTCTGTTTAAAGTTTAGAAGTTGAATTAGTCATTAGTATTAGTATAACAAATACGAGTACATTGTTTCGTATAATTTCGATTCAAATAACTTGATCACGTCAATTATATTAGTAGGCCAAGCTACTACAAAAATAACCACCTGCCAACCTATCATTAAAGATTTATATAACAAACAAACGACCTATAATAATGAATTTAAAAAAATCATAACGATTGTAGTTTGTTAGATGGAGCAAACGTGCTGTTAGTAAATTTAGCCCAAAAATTTATTACTTACGCATGGATGTTTAAAGTTTTATACTTTTACTTGTAAATTAAGTTTCTTTGGTGCATTCGTCGAACATTTTAGTGCAAAAATTAAAAATAACGCGCAAAGAAAAAGTCATTTTTGAGTTAACCGAGCATATTTACTTTACTTTCTGCTAAATTTAACTCGGTGTGTAAGTAAATATAAATAAGGAGGCCTGCATTTATTTTGGTTTATTTTGAAACGCAAACGGAATCTGTAATTTTGCATTTCGAAAATGCTTTGAACATATCGCGACGGTGACACTAGTAGCTACTGCGATAAGGCAGAATAGGTTTGTGTCACAAAATTCAGTAGGAGGAATATGCAGTGGATATCTGGTAGAGGGCAGTACAGTCTACGTTTCATTTGAATCTTGACATAGAGGAGCCCAATATTTCGTGTACTAACTATATCCAAGCATATTACGTTCAAAAGTTTTTAAATTTAATTTGTATATACAGGTTTATTAAATTTGTTTTTCCAACATGGTGATCTCTCTTATTATGACGGCTAAAACATTGGCAACGTTGTTAAAAAGGTTCTTATTTACAAAGTTATCTTTCAAAAATTCAACCCATAGCATATTTTTTTAAATTATACATGGAAAATTAAGTAAAAAATACAAATTGAAACACTAAACAATTCATCCATCTTCTAAATACGAAATGTTGTTCGTTTTCTCATAGGTTTTACAAAACGTCAAGTGTTTCGTCAATGAATTTGTATCTTTGATCTAAGAAATGTTCGTATTTCGTTACCTTATCTCAGGAAAACTTGGTTGGTAATTGTTTTTTGTATAATTCCTTTTATTTGATACAAATTAATGGGGGCATATAAAAAATTAAAATTACTACAAATATTTTCAGCAAAGATAATAATTTTTGTTTCTTATTATTTTATCTTGATTACATAAACTTTTCTTTATACTGTACATAAGATATTCCAGTGATATATATTTTTTAAACTTACACAAAATCCCTTGCCTAATATGTTATAATCAGTATGGCACAGACGACAAATGAAAAAAATCACCCAGAAAATAAAAAACCAAAAAAATCGACAAAGCAAGTAGACCATTAATTTCTAAATTAAAAGTTGGAAAAGTTTTTAGAAAAAAAGCGCAGCGAAAAAAGGAAAATCAGTGTCCCAGATTTTATCAGTTTTGATCTTAACCTTTGCAGATATCTAAAATGTGTTTTAAGATTATGAAATTTTGCAAATCTACTAAATTTAAACCAATACTCTAACTCTTGTAATAATAAGTACGATACTAATGTTGAATAATCTTAATTTTTTTCCTTTGTGCAGTTTTATTTTAATATTATAAAGGTTCTTCAAAAATACTCCGTTGTTTGGGCATCAATAATATTTAGAATTTAATCATTTTGTAATACTAAGTTATATGCACTGCAACATCTAACATTTTTGTTATAACCAAATGGAATTCGTATAAGACCAATTTTTCAGTTTTGGTTGTGTTGTGCGAATTTTAAAATATTATTTTGATATGGACTAGTTCACTTTAATTATTATTTTAATAGTCACAAAAACTTGAAAAAATGACTAGAACATGTTAGTTTTGAAGCAATGTTAAAAATCGTAATATCTGTATAGCTAGTTCCTGTCTGTTAAAACTGTGAAGGATTTTTGATGTTTTTAACCGTTGTAGGTAAAACAATTTAACAGCGCATCAAACCTACAGTTTGATTGACAGTTTAATCCTTAACTACAAAATGATGTTTGCAATGTACCTACGTTTGTTTTGACTATTAAAAATTGTAATAAAGCTTACAATTTGATTAATTGCACAGATTTTTAAATATTTTAGTAATGAAAATAAACTATAAGGGGTTTATCAAAAGCAATATACAAAGCTTTAACAGGGCATTGTATAATTGAAAAAAAAAAGTTATATCAACATTGGTCCAAATAGGAAAAGATGGATTATTAAAGCAAAATACAGGACGTTAAAAACTTGAAAAGTAGTGCGCATTTTAGTCAAACAAATTTTGGAAGTAGATGTGGAAAACTACCGCTAAACCAATTTTTATTTTTGGAACAAAGAAAAGTATTTTTTTTATAAATCAAGACAGAAAATTTTAAATATTGCAGTTGAAAGTCGTTGATATCTTCAAAATACCAAAAAATTCCACAAAATCACTATTTAACCGCGCTGAACGAGTAATTTAAGTCGTGATCATTTGCAAAAAATTTTGTAATTAATTTGCTTACTACATCTTTAAAACTGATTTGATTTAAATAAATGTTTTTCCAAATGTTTTTTCTCTTTGTTTAAATAGGAGTATGTTATAGCTTTTCTAATTGAAACTATGTTTATTATACATATTTTTTAAATCCAAGCAAAACACCTCTGAGATTTGACAGAATCGTCCTAGGAAACCCTTTATACTCCATATTTTAAACCTTAAAGTTATACAACATTGGTATAATTATAGTTAGTTGTTTAGTAAGCATAAATAAGTTTTTGTTTGATAAACACAGTCAAAATGAACTGGTAGAAAATGTATTTCAGTATTGCTTACCTAGTGAGGGGTGGGGGTATTTTAATTAAGTTTATGGGCTTCAGGTGTGGTTACTGCTGAAAACAAAAAGCATACTTGAAATTGGCAAAACACTAACAAACTTATCATTTCAACCAACAAAACTAAAACTAATTTCGAGTTTATTATTATTAGGTTAAGTTACTACTATCAAAAGTATGCATCAAACTAGATGAAAGTTAAAATACCATCAAGTTTGGTAAACAAAAGTAAATTATTTAATTTAAACAAAACTATTCAAGTTTACTTTTTTAAGGATCTTTAGAACTGCAAAATTTTAGAAATATGTAACTACTAAAAAAAAAACGAGAGTTAAAACTGGTTAAGCCTTTCGACCTTTAGGTAGGCATATAAAAATAAAGCATATTTAACGAAAAACGCAGTGCAATTAAAAACTATAAAACGTTGCGTGGGCTAAGTTCAGTGGCGTAGCTAGAGTTTGTGCCGCCCGGGGCGGTCCCTGAATTTGCCGCCCCTATAAATAAGGTTTTCCAACTCATGATTTTTCTAGAAGCAAGCAGAGATCGACACAAAAAAGTGGGGGGGGGGGGGAACAAACTGCGCCGCAGGCGATTCCTTTTAGCTTTTGACGTTCAAATGTGTTTTAATGCAAAGTTAGATAATGTAGAATACTTTACCATCTTTCAAAATTACAGTTTTATGATAGGACCTTTTCTGATTTTTATTTTCTTTAATCAGATGGCCCAACTCCCAAGAAATTATTTTTAATAAGGGTAAAAAATCCCTGGTTCAATAGAGTTTAAAACTGCATGGAATTTAATGCCTAAAATAAATGAATTGTTTCATAATTTTATTGAATGGTTGGTACCCTATCATAAATTTTATTACTTGGAATTTCTGTCGTTACAAGGGGGCGGGTTTTCAGTGAAGCAAGTAGCCCGTTTTATCCTCTAACTTCGATAAGAATTTCTTTTTGTTAAATTAATTTTTATGAATTTAATAGCGCTAGTGCCGGTACTGATAATTATTTCTACTGATCCTTCATTACCCCCGAGATTTTCATTTTTATCCCTTTTGGGTAGACCCAAAAAAAGTGCCGCCCGGGGCGAGTAATAGCAGAAATTGTCTGTTTAAACTTTTTATATAACTGGATATATTTATTGCTAATTAAAAGGATGATTAAGTTTTGTTAAAAATAAAAACTTTCTACAAATTTAAACTCTTACTCTTTGAATAATTAAGATTTTATAGCTGAGCAAAGTACTTCAACACCTTTTTAAAATCCTCTTCGAGTGCACTCAAGTTATTGTGAAATATTGTAAACTAAAGTAGGTGTATATTTATCGATTAATCGTCACAGGCATAAATGACGTTAATTCCTTTATATATTTCACCTCATTTAAAACTGGATATTACAAAGAATTGTTAAACCTACCAATTGATACAACAAATTGTTTAGCTCTATATCAAAATAAATTGTAAAAACTTAAGAATAGTTAAGTTGTTGTTTATAAAATCTCAGGGATATAATCTCTTAACGAAGCTCTTTTAGTTTAACAAACGTGGAACAAATAATTAAATAAAGTAAAGAGGTATGGGTTCACTTATAGTGAATATATTAACGAAATACTATCTAAATAATTTTGTCTGCATTCCTTGCGTATTTTGTCGACATTTTACACTAAGTTTACTACGCGAAAATTTGACTTTGCGAGTCGTTCCTTAGAGACAAATAAATCGTTGCAGAAGAAGTCCGGTGATAATTTATTATATTTCTCTTAAATTTAAGTGAGGAACTTTGCAGGTGTAAGCTTTTTTATGTTTATGTTGTCGTATTATAAAATTATTTCACGAATTTAAGAGCAATTCTACTATAGCCTCTTGACAAAACCGCTGTGGCCATCATGTTCTTTTGTTTTTCGCTGAATGGACTATGTCTTTCCACATTTTTTGCTTCGTTGGCTATTTGGTTAAGAGTTTTTCAGCAAAAGTCTTCATCATCAATCAACACGTCCCAGTACGATTACTTTTTCAAGACTTACGCTACCTCCGAGAAATATGTCCAAAATATTGTAATACTCGTTGCTGTGTTGTAGTATAAAAACGTTGAGATGTTAAGACCAGGCTCTATCACAGAAGGAGGAGCAAAAGAGGCAGATGCCCCGGACCTCACAAGTTTAGGGGACCTTTTACAAATCCAGGGGCCTTACCATGTTTAACTTGATCTGTAAAAAACCGTGCGAATTTCAAAAAAGCGGGAGTCATCAGTGATGTAAACCGGGACAAATTTTAAAACAATTAAAGAAAGCGAGATCTTTTTTTTTAGTCACTCTGCCCCGGGACTCGTGTTTTCTCTGATTCTGATTCTCTGTTAAGAGGTTAGGACCATTTAAAATAGAGATTGGTTTTTCTTTCAGTCTGAGGTATTCTTAACATTTGGCGCCAGAACGACATCTCGAAAGCGCCTGTTCTTTTTCAGTCACATTCAGTGACGGACTGAGAAGAAAAACCGGCCCTGGCATTCAGGTTATAGAGGCCCACAGCCAGGGTCGAGCAAAATTTAATTTTTATTAAAAAAATCAAAAATCATCGACTTAAATTTAAAAAATCACGAACTTTTTGTTTTTAATTTTTTTATAAGAAACTTAACTATTTCTTCTTTTCACAACTAATTTGTTCATTTTTCATCCTACATTATGTAGTCTATACAACGTCATTCAAAAAGTATGCAACAAATGGAAAAGGTTTTTAAATATTTTTTTTGAATTTTTGATAAAGTTGGTGCATTACCTCGAACTAATTTTAAGATGAAAAAATTTCATAAAAATTCATACGACACTAGATTTTAGCAATTTCAGAAATATTCGCGAGAGTAAAGTTCCCTTATTTATATATATATTGAAGAGTTTCAAAAAAAAACTGATAGGGACAGATTAATTAGAATAAAACATTTGACGTTAAAATTCCAATTTTTATTTTTGAAGTAATTTTAACATTAAAAAAGTCTGCAACAATAAAGGTCTTTATTATCGGTTTCTCAAAAAATTTATTCTTAAGAAAAGTTTGTGCACGGCCTAAAACTAATTTTAAGTTTAAAAAAAAATTATTAAAAATTCATATAACATAAGATTTTAAGGATTTAAAAAAAAATTGTTTGGAATTCAAAAATAATACTAAATAGGTATAATATATCGTTTTCCATTGAACTTTTTTTATAACTTAAAATAGGGCCACTTTACTCTTGCGAATATTTCTAAAATCAATAAGACATAGTGTCATATGAATTTTTATTAATATTTTTTCATCTTAAAATTAGTTTTAGACCATGCATCAACTTTTATAACCCATTAAAAGCTTTATATGATAACTACTTACACAGACTTAATAAACTCGTATCATTATATTTACTACTAGCGATTCCGGAGCCCCTTCGGGGCTCCTTCACCGCTAGATCCTGGCTTGCGCGTAGAAGGTTCGAGCGTTTAAACGTTACGTCGAATTGACAAATTGTCAAATTTTGACGAAATTCTCGCTCCAGACGACCCGATTTAAATGTTGTGTGTAAGATTTTGGCACGTTTTCCTCAATATCTTTTCCGGACGATTTTTTTGGGAATTCTCATATAGCCTATGTTCTTTCCATGGTCCTATAGATTGTCTGTGCCAAATTTGGTCAGGATCGGATGAATGGTATAGGAATGCATAAAGGACAAACATCCATACAAACATCCATACAAACATACATACATTCATTTTTATATATATAGAAGAAGATGAATCTATGTATTAAACAATGTGTTTTATAAAATAAATAGGTTATGAAACTACTATTTACACGCCATCTATTCAGGTTTCAGATAATATCGGGACTATTCCTGAAGCACGAGTGCGGGGAGACCCAGAGAAACATTGAGGATGTTTACGGGCAAATGTTATAATCTTACACACACGCACATTTTATCATAGTTTTTCCTTATACTTCAGCGCTGGACTTACTAAGCCCGTAGCTCAGGCCGGCTCTGAGCGGCCCATTCTAGCACCGGCGCTTCTAGCATTTGCCCGAACTGCCAGATGGCCAGTTCGAGCCTGGTCACATTGCTTTATAGACCAAGATTAAAATGCATGAAGGGCGATTAAAAAATAAGCGTTTTTACTATTTTTATTTTGTTGCTGATGCTGACTGCATTTTCACAAATTTTTCCAAATTTTATAGTTCTGCCTTCGCATCCTTGCTTATCTGTATGCATCTTTTAATATCTGTAGATGAATTACTCACGATCAATCATTTTGTAGTGGCTTATCTGATTTAAGTAAAGTTGGTTTGGATCCACCATTGATTTTTGTGTTGAATGCCATATTCTCTACTCGCTCCTTGAAGTCTTTCTAATAACTGGAGTAGCTGTTATTCTGATAGCAGCATCATCAGCTGATCAAAGATTGATAATGCATTATTCATAATAATAATGCTTTCCAAACCATTTTCTGAGTCTACGCATCAAGCGTTCTCCGTGGATGTTTTACAGCAGCGAAAAAATAATACAATTTTGTCCCACTCCTATCCTTAAATTTGTTGTTTTATTAAACCTCTTAATTCGCCCAGCGTCCTTTCATTACTACACTCTTAATTCTACCTATTTAGCAAATACACATTTTGGGTTCATACGTTTAATTGATATAAGTTGCTTGCAATTTTTTTTAAAGAGAAATTTAAAAAAAAGTGTAATTTAAACACTGTATAACAAAGATTTATTTTATCGTCCAGCACTTGGGTCTTAAAACGGCGTTTAGAGCAAAGTTTAGTAAGTGTAATGAAAAATAATAGAAGCCAATTTACCTCAAGTAAAATAAGTATATCCTTTAAAAGTCCCCTACAGATTGTCAAGAACTGTCATGTTAAAAATGTCAAGCTGTACATAACAATTAGTACTTACAACTACTGAAGTTATTTTTCCTCATGATGAATTCACAAGTTTTAAGGATAAAGCTACGTAATAAATTTAGTCCTGATGAAAATTTCACTTGGTTAATGGTTTTACTGACGGGTTAGCAAAGAAATCGTATACCACTCCAGTTTTTGTTAAATTTTACTGTCTGCGCCGGCTTGATCGAATTATACGTCATAGATTGTATAAGTCATGTCAAATTTTTGTGGTTAGTGTAAAGATATTCAAGCAGTTATGTATTATGTCGACGATATTTTCAACGTTAAAAATTTCATCGTGTTTTTGATTGCGTATTTCTTTACGTTGTTTATATTGTTCTGTATTTCATGCATTTTTGGTATGAAATACAGGAATACTATCGACATATTTTTGATAACTTGTGATTTTTAGATGGGCTCTTTATTGCAAGAGATATCTTTAATGAAATACGATCACAACCGTGTAGACCTAAACTTTGTACATGTGGAACTAGGCCAATGAGCAGGTCAAGCCGGCCCTGTTAGGTAATGAATTTGTGATGTCCAATTATGAATTTTGTAGAAAATGTAATGTGAAGGATGTTTATCAATAAATTACATAAATCAGTCATTTGATAAATGATAAAAATTTTGATGTTTGATGTGTAAGGCTTTAATGTTTGTCCATAAATATTGCAGTATTAGCCTGGTGAAAGTAATTTATTACTTTCCTGCGTGAAATTAAGAACTTTAATTTGTTTTTCGGCAATTTTTGGTTAGCTGAAAAATGATTAGAAAATTTGTTTTTTAACGAGATAAAAGAATTGTAGTTATTTCTTTTTGGTTCATTTTACTTAAATTCGACTCTTTTTTTTTAAATTGGTTGATTATTGGGATACAACCTGAACTTATTTTTTTAGAACGGAAATCACGGTTAACTGTGGCTTTATTTAAAGATATTTTTTTCAGTTTAATAGATCCATGGATGGCTGTATGTAAAGTAAGTAGTTTATTATAAAAATGGAAAAATGTGTAAATCTTAACAAAGAAATCATAAATTAATAATAGTATCGTTCGCAGAAACAGTTCGGAACTAGTTCAGAGCCCAAATCATCACGTCGCGGCATTAAAAGGGCGGAGTTAAACCTACGAATTTTGCCGAATAAGCCCGAGCCATTTACGCTGAAATATTTTTGATATCCACGAACGTCAGTCATTCTGTGACGTCAGTCTGGCACAGTCTGGCAGTACGAAATGTCAACGTACGCGCGAAGCAAAACTGAGGTTATATTGTGCTTTTGAATGCGTATACTCCTATTTTTTATGATTGAATGTAATTTAGCGGTTCCCAAACTTATTTTGTTGCGGAACTTTTACACGGTTTTTCACAATTGCAGAACCCTAATCATACCTACATTTTACGGAGCCCCCACCAATTTTAATAAGACATTAAATAAAATTGTACCGAGCTCGGTGGCTGGTTGGTATGCAACCTAGCGAGTAAAATCGGGAGGCGTGGGTTCGAATCCCGCGGCCGTCTGTCATCATAGGGGTTTCAGGTGGTTCCCTCTACCTACTATAGGCAAATGCTGTGACAGTACTTCCACCTACCCTTACCTTACCCACCCTTTCCTTTTTCCCCACCACCTCCTCCCGGACGCTAGTGACCTCAGATGTCGAAGCGTCCCTAAACTCTCAATAATTAAAAAAAAAAAAAAAAAACTGTAACTAACCTTAAGACATTAAATAAAAACAAACTCTACCTATAACCTAACTTTTTTAAAGCTGTCAGACTGACGTTCGTAAACATCAAAAATTATTTCAACTTAAATGGCTCGGGCTTATTCGGTAAAATTTGTGGGTTAACTCCGCCCTTTCAATACCGAGACGCGATGTTTTGGTTCTGAACTATCGGGTGATCAACAATGATTGATGCCCGCTAACTTCAGACCGAAAATAAAATAACCATGTTTTTGTTGGTATCTCAGTGTAAAACTAGGATATCAGTGGCGTAGTATTATTTTCGTTTTCTGTGACCTTCAGGTAGACCTGTCATTTTGTGTGTGGTTTTCCTACGCCACTGGTTTTCCCCTATGGGTTACCAACCGTTCGAATAAAGTTCCTAACACCCTTGGCATCAATCATTTCCGCGAACGATACCAATAAAAGGAAGGAATCTTTATTTAGCTTTTTAGCCAAATTTACATAATTTTCGTCCTACTTATATTTATCTACATATTTTCTTAAACTAAAGGTTGTTTCAACAAGAGTTATAGGATTTGTTTTTAAATAGTATTTTATAGAAATACGATAATAAAATTTTTTAAATTTCATTTTTGAGTGGAGACGCTTGAAGTTTTTGGTCATATTTTCGCAAAGATCCGGCTCTATCTCAGCAAAAGCGATCTAGATGTTGCCTTTGAGAGCGTGAATTCACTGTGGTTTATTGGCATAGATTTTCCCTTTTTTATGGACCTAAATAAAAAAGTTCAATGGTCACAAATCCATGATCTTATCGAAATCGAACGACCTGAGAACTTGGAACGCAATAAAGTAATTGTTTCGCCACTTGTATGACACTTGGCATTTCTTGTTGGAGGTAGAGGTTCGCTATATCTGCTCAGGTCACAAAACTTTGGTCAACAAGTCCTTATAGCGCACTCCATTGACCGAAACAGCTCTTCCAGCATCGTTCTCAAAGAATTGAGGTGTTTTTGGGCCTTCTTCGATACTTTTACTCATTGCGGCAATATTTTCGATTGAATAGCATACCCGATTGCGCTTCGGCGTCCTTAGAGCTCATAGTAAACCGGCCTCTTTAAATTTTTTTATTAGGCTCCGAATAACGGTTTCACTTGGTACACGATTATCTGGGAAAAGTGCACAAATTTTGCAAAGTGTATTCGTGAGAGAACGTGAACGTAAAATTCAACGATTTGTATACGTTCTGCGATTGTGTACCGCTCCATGATAATTTCTACTAGGATATAGATGACAGCTGTCAAATCACTGTCAAATATAAACTTTATAAAGTTTGACTAATCAAAAATGTTCTACAATTTAAATCCTACACCTCTTGTTTGATACACCCTTTATTATTATCATCCAACATTTTTTTTTATACAGGGTGTCCCAGATTACTTTTCCAGCATGGGGATCTCGCTTATTATAAGAGATACAGGTTTGTTTAAATTAGATGAATTATTCCTTGGTATGAGAGGAGCCACAATCAATTTTTAAAAGTACAAAATTTCTCGTGCTTTAGATGTTATAGCAAAAAAGATGAAAATGTCGAGTTTCTTTTTCTCTCATAACTTTTTTGTCTTAATGATTAGAACTATTTTATTTGTACTTTCTTGAGTACTTTTTAATGCAGAATGTAACTGTTATTTTAGATTATTTTTAGCACCTACCATTTTTGAGATATTAACCCTAACTTCATTTTTTCTTATATGCCGTGAAGTTGGCTATGAAATAGTTGAAAGTGTTTTTTTTTCTCTTTAAAATGAAATATTACTTGCTACATTTATTTTTATACATAAGTCACAAAATCAAGAAAAATCGTATTTTACCCATTACTTATCAAATAAAAACAATATACAACTAATTAAATGTCAAATGAGAGTTACCATTTGTCTGCGGTATCATTTATTAGAATTGTTTAGGATTGTTGTGTAATTCAATAGTCTTTTTAGCAAACTTGTTATCATATAATTATGGGCACATTTACAACTAATTAAATAGTTATTTATGTACCAAGGCCAAAAAGTGTAACTTTTTCGGCCGCGTCTGGTTTGCTGGCCGAGACGTAGTCGAGGCCAGCAAAAAGGCAAGGCCGAAAAAGTACGTTTTGGCCGAGGTGCATATTACATTTTTTGTGCGATCGAATCAAAAACAATTTAAATTTTTAGTATTTAAAAAAATATAGGTTAGAAACTACGTGACATTCTGTCACTGACAGATGACGGCGTATGCTGTTAAGGGTGGACGTACTTGCATAATTCTGTACATAATTAATTTAAAAAACCTTTTTTTGTTGATTAAGTAAATAAAAAGTACTACATCATAAACAATTTATTTATTAATGGTGTAATTGATTGTGATAGTACATTTATTACAGTTATTCAAATTTACACCTGAGGCAGTGTCTTGTACATTTTTATTACATATAGAAGTGTTCGCCACAGCGGAAGTGAAGTTTGGAGTTGTAGCATTGATATTAAAATTCTTTTCTTTTAAAATCTTGTTAGCGATTTCAACTTTGTTGGTTATAGAGTCTTCAACATAACCTTCAGCGACGGTCGAACTCTTCCAACCACCGTGTCGCTTTAGAGTTAGGATATCACCTCCAGCATCAGCTAATAATGATGCCGATGTGCGGCGAAAACAGTGGCCGGTATATTCATTTGAATTAGGTAATTGTAAATATTTCGCAATAACACTAGGCATTTTACCAAAAGTGTGTATTCCAACCACTTGCTTATTGCATTTTCCATTTTGGTATTTCAAGAAAAATATTTTATGAGTGACGTTAGGTCTCAATAATGTATATTTTCGATATATTTCTAGCGCACTTACTCCATCGCAAATTTCGTCGGTTACAGTAAACATTCTTGATTTACTTGTTTTTGAATCGGGTATTTTAATTACAAGGATATCATTATTATCTTTTATATTCTCAATAGAAAGATTACGTAGCTCTTCTCGGCGGCATGCACCAGCAATAGCAAATATTAAACATACCTAGAAAATATAAAGCTTTGAATAAAATCGAGTAATTATATCTTCACTTACTTTGTTCATTAAATAGGTTTCATCAGGTGCATTAAGCAAAAACCTATTTATCTCGTCTCTTACAAATACTTTTGATTTTTTGGCTTTGTAACCCACGTTTTATTTTTTCAAAAATGCAATGAGTTTACAATATTTGCTTATATTTACATCATTTTTCGCTATTAAAGTTGCTTTTAACATTGAAAATGTTGACCATAATGTTGAACATTTACATTGTTTCGCTTTTTGAGAAAAATAAGCAAGCAGGACGTTTTCACTATATTTACTTATTTTTTTATTATTGCACCATTCCATAAATAAATTGTATTGTTTTTCATATAATGTTGCAGATTTGTTCGGCAGAAGATTTAATTTTACTGCCTCTGCTTCTTCATGAACGTCAGGTGGTGTATTCATGGGTGATGTATCACTCTCTTCGTCACTTCCTTGGTCCATCTTTTAATTATAAATTAACTATAAATAATTATAAAATTATGTACTTGAACGTTGAACTTTATCTATACGTTGAACTCAGTATTAACATTAACACCAAAATGTTTGGTTATAAACTTGACAGTTACCAACTTAAACACCCTACATAGCGGGAACTCGGAGAAATTAGATCAGTACGCACATTAGTACTTAAATGCAAATTTACTTTTTCGTACGCTGTAGTTACTTTATCGGACGTTGCTAAGGGCAACGGCCGTAAAAGTAACTTTATCGGACGTTGCTAAGGGCAACGGCCTATAAAGTAACTTTATCGGACGTTGCTAAGGATAACGCCGGTAATGCAGTACTTTACGGTTGCTAACGCGTCCGTAAAACAGCTGTTTCTAGTACGATCGCACAAAAAATTGTATATGTTGAATTGCTACATTATTTGCAAAAGAAACTGTAAAATAAATAATTCTTATTAATTATTGATTTGTTTTGGATTTTTGGTTGGTTTGTCGAAAAAACCATATTCTTTTAAATTTATTTCCAAATTTTTGTAATTACGCATCCTTTTTCTCGGGATATAGCTCAAAGTATATTCGCTCAGCTTCTACACAGTTTTTATGGCAAAGAATGTAGCATCTCAACATGTCAAATTTTTCGTTTTTTTAAATGTAGCATCATTATAACAATTACCACAAAGACTACCGAATTACACAACAATACTAAACAATTCTAATAAATGATACCTACCGCAGACAAATGGTTACTGCCACTTGACATTTAATTAGCTGTTTTTTGTTTTTATTTTCATAGATAGCTTGAAGTGATGGGTAAAATACGATTTTTCTTCATTTTGTGACTTATTTCAAAAATAGATGTAGCAAGTAATATCTCATTTTAAAAAGAAAGAAAAAAAAGCACATTTAACTATCTCTTAGCCAACTTCGCGGCCCATAAGAAAAAATGAAGTTAGGGGTACTATCTCAAAAATGGTAGGTGTTAAAAATAATCTAAAATAACAGTTACATTCTGCATTTAAAAGTACCTTAAGAAAGTACAAATAAAATTGTTATAATAATTAAGACAAAAAAGTTATGAGAGAAACAAGAAATTCGACATTTTCATATTTTTTGCTATAACATCTGAAGCACGAGGAATTTTGTACTTTAAAATTTGATTGTGGCTTCTCTCATACTAAGGAATAATTCATCCAATTTACACAAACCTGTATCTCTTATAATAAGCGAGATCCCCTTGCTGGAAATGTAATCTGGGACACCCTGTATATTCTATACATATTTAAAAAGAAATAAGTATACATTGTCATATTATTACATAGTTAGTAATTTTAACACCAAAATGACTCAAAATTGAGACTAAATGGGTCAACTTAAAAATGGTGTTAGTTAATTTAGATATTTGCTTTAGATTATGTGTCAAATATTAACATTTATGGAACAGACATTTCGATTAATAATAGTCACATAATCGTCAGTTGTAATAATTTTTGTGGAAAGGTACACCTGGATTTTGTCAACCTATTAAAATAATTGTCTTAAATTTGCTGTGTTTTAAATTAAAAGTATCTAATAACTAACACATTTTCATAAAAAATTAATAAAGTGTAAATTAAAAAGTGATTAAATTGGTTAAAATTGGTAAAATAAATTATTTATTATTATACTATATTATATTTTTAATACTAAACGAAACTTACAAATTACCTTTTTCTTTCCGTTTTGGTTTTTATCAACAGTTTTTATTAAAATTTCGATTTAAGGGTAGTTCACACGGTGACATTATTGATGTCGCGACATCAAATGTCACCGTGTGAACTACCCATAATTTAGCTATTTCGTTTACGTTTTCGTTCCGTAGTTAGTCTCTGATGGTAACTGACTCTTGATAAAATTATAAGTAACAAAATTGAGTTGGTGTGTTAGTATTAAACTTTTAAGTTATGAGGTTTATTCATTTTTTACCATTTTCTGACGGAACCCCTTTTATTGCTTTGAAGAATCCCAGAGTTCCGTAGAACCCAATTTGGGAAACGTTTGTGTAGACAAATGTCGTTTTTAAGTGACGTTTTGCTACTATTATCGATAAAATTTGTCTGCGTTCTTTGTTATTAGCAATTTATATAATGTTGTGTTTTTTTTAATGTTGTAAGTGAACAAAGAAAGTTTAGCAGTAAATTATTTAAATTATTAAATTTATTACTATAGTTACTCCTGTTAATATTTTAAAATTAACAAGGTTTTAGTAGTATCTGGTGTACTCTTATTTTTTTCTAAAAACAATTTTGTGTGTTGACCCATAGAATTAGTGTGCACTCACACATACGCGCATATATACACAAACTGTGAACGAGGTAGGTACTGACCCTTTTTTGTAACCGAAATTAAATAAAAGAAGCGCAACTTCAATGCTGTATCCACAAAGATCTTGCAATTAATTAGCAAATGTTCCAAGAAGGCTTAAAAGTAGCTTAGGGCATGTTTGAGTGCAAACGGAGATTTATTTGAATGTTTGTTAAGATTTATTTCCATGGTAGTGAATTTGTGGTTGGAGTATCGGAGTTGATCATAAAAGCTAAATAACTTTTTGCCATTGGTGGTGTGTTTCATGTAGATTAAATATCCCTTATCCAAACAACAATTGGTAAATATTAAAAAACAAACAGGATATGTTTAGAAATAGCGTAAATTTAATTTTAAAACTATTCTGCACTTAATCGGCTTATTGATAGCCGAGTTTTTAATTAAAAATTTGTGTAGTCAATTGGTATATACAATATTTTCAGATTTTTAATTATAAAGTCGATTAAATCAAAATAGTTTTCACATAAGCTATAAATAAACTAAACACAGTGCACATTAACTGAAAATTTACTATCAAAGAAATTTAGCAGCGTTAAAATGTTGTTACATTTTTGGTAGTTCAGCTTTCATGGCAATTCTGATTTTTAATGAGAGGTGTAATATACAAATAACTGAAATTAATTATGTAATGAGCAAATGCTGAACATTTTGATTCGTTCAGCCATGATTTACTGTAAAAGCCAATACAAAAATAAGTGTTCGAATAAAGTAATCGATTTATGGTAAAGCAGCGTTTTTCAAACTATGTTTCGCAGAACGCTCGTTAAAGTAGCAATAAAGCTGGTTTTTAATTAGTAAGCAATAACTAACTTATGCATGTTGTGCCAAGTTCATGAAAAATCCTTAAAATATGAAAAACTTGCATTTCTTTTAAAACTTACACATTATTAATTAATGGTAAAATTTTGCTGTTTAGTATTCTTCTACTTATTCGCTTTTTTAATAGTACCGTAAACCGGGGCTACTTTGACTTTGGGGGTAACTTTGACATACTCTGGGGTGTGACTTTTCGCTATGAATATTTTATGTTTATGTTTTTACATTTACGTATTTTATGTTTATTCTTCCCATAGAACACACCTACCTATATAATATATGTTATCTAATTAGTAAAAGTGTGTCATCTACAGAAATATTTACTTTTTAAAAATTATCTTAAGCTTTAATTAATACCTATAGATAAAGTTGGTTTTTCCTGTTGCTTGATTGGGTTAAATTAAACGAAAATTGCTGGTTTTGAAAATTAAAGAATTTTATTAAGAATAGACCTGTTTTCAAAACCAGCAACTTTCGTTTAATTTAATAGGTACCTATATGTATATACCCTTACCCAGTATAAGTATTTTATTTGGTGTTAATTTGCTTCTGAAGAAAAATATATTTTTAATACCTAGTGTTTAGAAAGCAACCTTAAGGATTTTGTTTATTTTTTATACATGTTATTAAAATAACGTTAAACTTTTATTAAAAATACGATTTATGCCAAGTATTTTGAAATTAAAAAGCCTTTAACTCATGTTCTGGTTGTAAATTTTTTTTTTTTTTAAATATTAAGATGTCAAAGAAACCCCCACTGTAGTCGTTCTTCGACTTATAATTAAATTAATTGCAATGTTAAAGTAGCCCCACACTCGGGGTTACTTGGACACCAAATTAAATATTTTTTTAAAGTTTTGTTTTACCTCCCAGAAGCAATTTTACGTGGGGGATATATAGTGGAAGGTTCTATTGTTACGATGGACTTTATTCCAGATCATTTAATCAAAAAATAAAAAAGTTACGTTGAAAAAACCTTCAAAACTATGTCAAAGTTTACGGTACCGATGCAAATAAAGCGTGTTTAGATAACTTTAAAAAATCAAGATGTTAATATTTATAGGGACACTATACATACAGAATAGTGTATCCGAAATTTTAAACTCGTCATGGGCCATGTTAGAGATACAAGGTTGGTTTTATTGCTCATGATTTTTCTATTTTATGAACAACTTCTTTTGACACATTAAAAATAATCGAATAATCGTATTTTTAATAGTTAGCTATTTCGCTGTTGTAGGTATACAGGGTTGTACACTTTTTTTGTAGTGGGACTAACAGTCGATACAAAAACTCATTTTATAGCGAATATTCCATATCAAAATGGGTCCAAAAACGCTTAATTTTAAAGATACAGAGTGATAAAATTTTCCAGAAAATATCGATAATTTTTAACCGTTTCCGAACCAGTAAATATATTTTAACCAAATTTGGTATACAGCACCACCTTACAGGTTACCACATTCGGTGAGAATATCAAGCCCCACAAGCAACCAGTGGCGGAGTTGTGGGTGTTTAGTATTAATAAATTTTATAAAAAAACTAGTACGGTCCTGTTAACAATTAAACTCGAACTGGTTTTTTGGTAGAGTATTTTATTCTAAGCAAAAAGTGTCTCGTGACTTTTTTTCATATCTGCCACCGTTTGGCGCAGAATTTGATTTATTTAACTATTCTCGCGAAAAATTAGCTCATAAATTCGATATAAAAATATTGCTAATGTTCGAAATAATGAAGTAGTTACCGATTTTTGCGTTCTTACTAACAGAACATGCTAATAATGAGGAAGAAAGTTCCGCTAAATTAACGATTAATGAGCATTTATTCTGCAAGTTGCAATTTTCTGCTTTTCGCGATATTTGTAGATCGAACTTACGAGCAAATTTTTCGCCAAAATGGTAAAATAAATCGAATTCCGCGCCAAACGGTGGCAGATACCAAGAAAAGTCAAGAGACACTTTTTGTTTAGAATAAAACACTCTACTCTTACGCGTTACGCACTAACCACCATCTGCTACCCGTTATCTACTACGTTCATTGTGAATGCGGACTTAAACAGGACCGTACTAGTTTTTTATAAAATTTATTGAAACTAAACTCCAAAATTCCGCCACTGGTTGCTTGTGAGGCTTGACATTCCCACCGAATGTGGTAACCTGTAAGGTGGTGCTGTATACCCAATTTCGTTAAAATATGTCTACTGGATGCGAAACGGTTAAAAATTGTCGATAATTTTTAGAAAACTTCAATACCCTGTATCTTTAAAATGAAGCGTTTATGGACCAACCATGATATGGAATATTCGCTTTAAAATGAGTTTTTGTATCGATCGTTTAAGTCCTGACACAAAAAAGTGGACCACTGTGTATAATATAACGAAACATCGTTAAAGAAAAGTAGGAGATGCGTTTATGGTGATTTATATTTGTTATAAAAGGATTACCAAACATAAATAATCTTAGTATACAATGATAAACCTTATGTCTTATATATTATTATCATTCATTGTATCCCTTGCATTTTGGCCACATTTCATACTCTTAATACATGGCTATTATTTAAATGTTGTTAATATTGTCACAGGTCACAACGCTATTATAAGCGGTCTCAACAAGTTCTGTATTATTCTCATTTCTCACCTGACGTTCAGTACTCCGAGACCCGCCAACACCGCGTCACAGTCAAGCAGGAATGTTATTTCATAATAATCTACCTAACCACACTGGCACTGCTTATTTTAAATATTATATACATATATACGCACTTTGAAGGTTATAATTAGTCAACATTATTGTACAGAACAAAGTTTAACACAATCACAGGCTATTTAAAGCGTATCACCTCATTTTGTTCAAATTGTAAACACCATTTAATCAGCAGCGACTGTTTTACTTAGTTTTAAGTAATCTCGTTTTTACATACTGACTCAATCAAAGAGTGAATGAACCATGAATCAGCGCTGTATTACAACACACCAAAACCCATGACCTTGTAGTGTTTTAGTGGCAATGTTATAATCAAGTTACAAAAGCAATTATTAATGCAGTTCACTACAAGTACTTCGCTATGGCGAATATTAAACAGATTTCAGAAGGTGATATAGTGTTTAATAATTTAATTATTTGTGCAAAGGGATTGTACGTTTATGTGTTCAAGTTATGAATAAGAAATCTCAAATAGTTTTAGGTGGGGCATTAATTTTGACTTGACCAGCATTAAATCATTATTAAATATTACCTGGTGTCCTTTGAAAGTTTGAAGTATCCTTCAGGTGCCTTTTTTCCGGCTGTTGTACAGGGTGGACCAAATTCGAATGTTTTACGGGGTATCTCGGTTAGATAGCGAAAATCTGATTTCGGTCTCTTGGGCTATTTTTTTGAGAAAATAACGCCTATGCAATCAGATTTTTTCTATCGGATTCCATTTTGGCACTACAGACGAAAAATGAAATTTCATCATTTTTGAAAATTTGCTGTAACCTCTTTATTTATTAAATTAGAACAAAATGTTATAGAGGTTTTTTATACAGATTTTTATGCTTAATTTAAAAACAACAGTAATTTTTTCTTAGCCTCCTTGACTTTTGAGATATGGAGTAAACTTACATTTTTTTAAATGGAAACCCTAGTTGGCCATGACTTTATGTTTTTGTTTTTAGCTTTTCAAAAATATATAGTTTTATATATTTTTTGCAAAAAATAACCGAGATATGGCCAATTTTGTAAAAATTCGATCATCAAAGTTTGCCATGATTTCGTAAACAAGTGATGTTTGCAATTATTAAACAACTAAACGTCATTGCCAAGTAAATTCTGTAACAACCGCTACGTTTTTATCACTTACCAAGTAATATTCTAACATATTAAACTTTTCAAAGAGTTCAAATTTAGCCATGTTCACAATACCACTATAAACAGTTATAAAATACAAAATAATACACGGATTTGCTTAAAAGTTAAAAAAATTACTTCTAAATGACGTTTAGTTGTTTAATAATAGCAAACATCAGTTGTTTACGAAATCATGGCAAACTTAAATGATCGAATTTTTACAAAATTGGCCATATCTCGGTTATTTTTTGCAAAAAATATATAAAACTATATATTTTTGAAAAGCTAAAAAAATACTCTTTCACATAAAGTCATGGCCAACTAGGGTTTCCATTTAAAAAAAATGTAAGTTTACTCCATATCTCAAAAGTCAAGGAGGCAAAGAAAAAATTACTGTTGTTTTTAAATTGAGCATAAAAATCTGTATAAAAAACCTCTATAACATTTTGTTCTAATTTAATAAATAAAGAAGTTACAGCAAATTTTAAAAAATGATGAAATTTCATTTTTCGTCTGTAGTGCCAAAATGGAATCCGATAGAAAAAATCTGATTGCATAGACGTTATTTTCTCAAAAAAACAGCCCAAGAGACCGAAATCAGATTTTCGCTATCTATTACGGTAACCGAGATACCCCGTAAAACATTCGAATTTGGTCCACCCTGTACAGACAGCTCACTTTAGTACCCATTAGTTGTTTTGCCAACATGTGATTCAAGAAATGTACCTGCATTCACAAGAAAATTAAAATAATATACGTAACTACAAATATATCTTCAATAAACGTTTCCATATTTTTGTTTAAGTCATATTTACATCCAAAACTCTTACAAGTGGTGTATTTGTACTAGAATATTTAATTTAGTCGCAATGTCTTCTAAAAATCCACAATACTTCTAGTCAGTGGCGTAGCTAGAGTTTGTGCCGCCTGGGACGGTCCCTGAATTTGCCGCCCCTATAAATAAGTGTTGCAAACTTTTTATTTTTCCAAAAGCAAGCAGAGATCGACACAAAAAGTGGAGGGGGGGAAGAAAGTGCGCCGAAGGCGATTTTTTTTTAAATTTTAGACGTTCAAACGTGTTTTAACCAGGGACCCGAACCGGTAAGAATAACGGTTCAGTTCCGGTTACCGGTTCGATAAATTTTAACTTTTCGGTTTACGTTCCGAACCACCGGTTTTTATTTTTTAATGATTCGGTAACCGGTTCGGCGGTAACGGTTCAGTTCCGGTTTCGGTTCAATACGTTTTTTTTTTAGTACAAACTGTATGAAAATAGTAATAAAACATAAACCCACAACATATAAATTTTATTTATATTTAAACTTCAAACTCTTTATATATATAACCTAACCTTACCTTGATATATACTGCGCCATCTAACAAACATTATTGCAACAAACAGGCGGTTAAATTAAATTTTAATTTCTGAGTACAAAAAATTACAAAACACATTACAATTTTATTTATATACAAATTTGTGTTTGTTTTGTATTAAATAAAACTGTCAAATTAAGTCAGTGTAATATCGAGGGTCTCATATCAGGGTAGCTTATGCGCCAAAAATACAAAAATGGAGATTCTTCGCCAAAAATGTGTTAAACTGAAGGAAAAACAAATCTTTGTATGTTAGAAAAATCAACATATTTTGATATAAGTTAACTTGAACAGCATGGGGATCTCGTAAACGGTAAGAGATACAGACTTGGTTAAATGGGTCAAAGTGATCTATGATTTAAAAGCAACTATTCCATGAAAAAAATCTTAAAAAAATTTGCAGTTTTTGTGCTATTCGTCAAAAACAAAAAAAAATGACGTTTTCGATTTTTGCTTATACTTGCTTATTTAAAATCATACCCAAAATGTTTTTCGACATTATTAGGACACCTTTTTGCGTAGAATTGAAATAAGTTAATAAATTTTACCTATCTTCATTTGTTTTTGTTATTTTAACATCAACTTTCTTATTTTGAATACGGGTCGTAGTTGGCTATGACACCATTAAAAAGAGATTTTTTTTCTCGTTTCATTGATTTATGGGTTGTTAGGTTTATTTTTAAAAATAATCAAGTTATAGCAATATTTATAAAAGTACGTAAGCGCACGCCATTCCAAAGTAGGTACAGTACTATGTGCGATGCCGCATTATACAGTCCAATCATCAAGTTTAAACTTGCGGTTTGTAGTGAAAGACGGCTTGACGAGCAAGAAAGAGCGCCTGCGTTCTATTAATCGCGGTAAAGAATACATTATTCAAATACGACTGTGATAGACGATGCATATTTAATTATTTACAAATTGAACTGTCTTAAATATTTTTTATTTTCTTTATCTACGGTAAGATGTAATCAAAAATTATGAAAAAAATAAAATCCAATTTTTTATAAAAAATATCGTTCCGAACCGGTTTTTTAACCGGTTGTAGCGGTTTTAAGCGGTTCACGCCAGTCGGTTCGGTTCGGTTTTGCGGTTTTGTGATTTGTTAACTAAGAGGTTCAGTTCCGGTTCACGGTTCATGAAAAAGGCACCGGTTCGTTCCGGTTTTTGTTCCGGTTCCGGTTCGGTTCGGGTCCCTGATTTAAACTTCAAACTCTTTATATATATAACCTAACCTTACCTTGATATATACTGCGCCATCTAACAAACATTATTGCAACAAACAGGCGGTTAAATTAAATTTTAATTTCTGAGTACAAAAAATTACAAAACACATTACAATTTTATTTATATACAAATTTGTGTTTGTTTTGTATTAAATAAAACTGTCAAATTAAGTCAGTGTAATATCGAGGGTCTCATATCAGGGTAGCTTATGCGCCAAAAATACAAAAATGGAGATTCTTCGCCAAAAATGTGTTAAACTGAAGGAAAAACAAATCTTTGTATGTTAGAAAAATCAACATATTTTGATATAAGTTAACTTGAACAGCATGGGGATCTCGTAAACGGTAAGAGATACAGACTTGGTTAAATGGGTCAAAGTGATCTATGATTTAAAAGCAACTATTCCATGAAAAAAATCTTAAAAAAATTTGCAGTTTTTGTGCTATTCGTCAAAAACAAAAAAAAATGACGTTTTCGATTTTTGCTTATACTTGCTTATTTAAAATCATACCCAAAATGTTTTTCGACATTATTAGGACACCTTTTTGCGTAGAATTGAAATAAGTTAATAAATTTTACCTATCTTCATTTGTTTTTGTTATTTTAACATCAACTTTCTTATTTTGAATACGGGTCGTAGTTGGCTATGACACCATTAAAAAGAGATTTTTTTTCTCGTTTCATTGATTTATGGGTTGTTAGGTTTATTTTTAAAAATAATCAAGTTATAGCAATATTTATAAAAGTACGTAAGCGCACGCCATTCCAAAGTAGGTACAGTACTATGTGCGATGCCGCATTATACAGTCCAATCATCAAGTTTAAACTTGCGGTTTGTAGTGAAAGACGGCTTGACGAGCAAGAAAGAGCGCCTGCGTTCTATTAATCGCGGTAAAGAATACATTATTCAAATACGACTGTGATAGACGATGCATATTTAATTATTTACAAATTGAACTGTCTTAAATATTGTTTATTTTCTTTATCTACGGTAAGATGTAATCAAAAATTATGAAAAAAATAAAATCCAATTTTTTATAAAAAATATCGTTCCGAACCGGTTTTTTAACCGGTTGTAGCGGTTTTAAGCGGTTCACGCCAGTCGGTTCGGTTCGGTTTTGCGGTTTTGTGATTTGTTAACTAAGAGGTTCAGTTCCGGTTCACGGTTCATGAAAAAGGCACCGGTTCGTTCCGGTTTTTGTTCCGGTTCCGGTTCGGTTCGGGTCCCTGATTTAAACTTCAAACTCTTTATATATATAACCTAACCTTACCTTGATATATACTGCGCCATCTAACAAACATTATTGCAACAAACAGGCGGTTAAATTAAATTTTAATTTCTGAGTACAAAAAATTACAAAACACATTACAATTTTATTTATATACAAATTTGTGTTTGTTTTGTATTAAATAAAACTGTCAAATTAAGTCAGTGTAATATCGAGGGTCTCATATCAGGGTAGCTTATGCGCCAAAAATACAAAAATGGAGATTCTTCGCCAAAAATGTGTTAAACTGAAGGAAAAACAAATCTTTGTATGTTAGAAAAATCAACATATTTTGATATAAGTTAACTTGAACAGCATGGGGATCTCGTAAACGGTAAGAGATACAGACTTGGTTAAATGGGTCAAAGTGATCTATGATTTAAAAGCAACTATTCCATGAAAAAAATCTTAAAAAAATTTGCAGTTTTTGTGCTATTCGTCAAAAACAAAAAAAAATGACGTTTTCGATTTTTGCTTATACTTGCTTATTTAAAATCATACCCAAAATGTTTTTCGACATTATTAGGACACCTTTTTGCGTAGAATTGAAATAAGTTAATAAATTTTACCTATCTTCATTTGTTTTTGTTATTTTAACATCAACTTTCTTATTTTGAATACGGGTCGTAGTTGGCTATGACACCATTAAAAAGAGATTTTTTTTCTCGTTTCATTGATTTATGGGTTGTTAGGTTTATTTTTAAAAATAATCAAGTTATAGCAATATTTATAAAAGTACGTAAGCGCACGCCATTCCAAAGTAGGTACAGTACTATGTGCGATGCCGCATTATACAGTCCAATCATCAAGTTTAAACTTGCGGTTTGTAGTGAAAGACGGCTTGACGAGCAAGAAAGAGCGCCTGCGTTCTATTAATCGCGGTAAAGAATACATTATTCAAATACGACTGTGATAGACGATGCATATTTAATTATTTACAAATTGAACTGTCTTAAATATTTTTTATTTTCTTTATCTACGGTAAGATGTAATCAAAAATTATGAAAAAAATAAAATCCAATTTTTTATAAAAAATATCGTTCCGAACCGGTTTTTTAACCGGTTGTAGCGGTTTTAAGCGGTTCACGCCAGTCGGTTCGGTTCGGTTTTGCGGTTTTGTGATTTGTTAACTAAGAGGTTCAGTTCCGGTTCACGGTTCATGAAAAAGGCACCGGTTCGTTCCGGTTTTTGTTCCGGTTCCGGTTCGGTTCGGGTCCCTGGTTTTAACGAAAGTTAGATAATATAGAATACTTTACCATCTTCCAAAATTACAGTTTGGCAGAACCTTTTCTGATTTTTATTTTCTTTAAACAGATCGCCCCCACTCCCACGATATTATTTTGAATAAGAGTGAAAAATCTCTGTTACAACAGAGTTTAAAACTGCATGGAACTTAATGCCTAAAATAAATGAATTGTTTCATAATTTTATTGAATTGTTGGTACCGTATCATACATTTTATTAGGTATTTTGAATTTCTGTCGTTTTCAGTGAAGCAAGATCAAGTAGCCCATTTTATCCCCTAACTTCGATAAGAACTCTTTTTTTTTTAAATTAATTTTTATGAATTTAATGGCGCCAGTGCCGGTACTGATTATTATATCTACTGTTCCTGCATTACCCCGAGATTTTCATTTTTACCCCATATGGGTAGACTAAAACTGCCGCCCCAAAAAAAGTGCCGCCCGGGGCGGACCGCCCCCCCTTGCTACGCCACTGAGACTACTTACTTTTGATTTGATTACAGGTTTTGTTTCGGCACAAGTTTCGCACATGATATTATTTGCAATATAAATTATTTAAAAATGCATTTTTGCTACCTAAAGTATTGGCCTATATAAATATTGGCATTCAGTTCAACATATTTTTTTAAAATTTGTTCTTTAATAATTATTCCTATTTCGTTCCGTATTTTAATACTTTTTGTGATAAATTTTATTTATGAACATATTAAACCACGTTTATAAATTAACATAAAGGGATTTAAAAGTTTAATCACTTTAAACTGTATATACAAATTTAATATTTTAAAGTTGCAATGTATAAATTGTATAATTCCCAACTTATTCTATTTTAAATATTTATCTACTTTCTTGTATGAATAGTACTTCGGTTTGCTCTATTCATCAATAACACAGAATAAATTGTTGGTTTTATGTTTTATGCAAAACTATATTTGTTTACCGACCAAATCCTCTTGATTTTATAGAACAAAAGCTGAAATAAGCTGTTTATTTAACACGCCCCAGTAATACGCCATTTAGAATTAAATTTTCGAATAGTTTTAGTTATGAACTGAACACAGTTATATTTGCAATTGCAAGGAATAAACCTCATTGTTTTGTATTTATGCTAAAATGAAAATGTAAATCATACTCAAAAGGTTTATTTATTCATTTAATTGGTCTGCTAATGAGCAACTTTATCATGGAAATATTTTGTAGATAAACAATAGTAAATTTTATACTTTAATATACAGGGTGTCCCACAAGGTATACCTTCGCCAATTTTTGCATAAAACTCATGTGTAGGGCCTAAATAAAACGTATTCGCCGATATATTTTTTTAAATGTGCCCCTTCATATAGTTATGACGTCACAAAGTTTAAATACGAAAGTCAAAATTTTTCGTTCTTTTTTAACGGAAAATTGGCAAAGGTACACCTTGTGGGACCCCGTACATAATAGAACAATTGAAGTCAAAACAAAATTAGATAATTTGATTTTTACTTATTTGATTATTTAATTGATCGTAATTATTAAACTTACGAGGGCGTATTTTTATTTAATCTACCTAGTCATGAAAATGAAATGTCAAAATGAAAATTGTGATTGTGTTAAATTTAATACTCATGTTAAATAGTTGTGACATTTTGAACCTGAAGAGAAGAGTTTCATTAAAATATATTGAGTCTGAATACTTCTCTACAATTTTTTCTAAACAAAAATAAGTAAAGTCCAAATCTAGCATGAAGTATACTTAATAAAATTTTTCACAAAAGAGGGAGGGCAATGGGCCAAAAAATTACCGATGTTTATGGAAATGAAGCCCCATCTTTATTCCAAGTAAAATTTTGGTCTATGCAGCTCGCCGAGGTCGGGACTCCATATGGGATTATTCAAAATTGGTAATCTATGCTTGTCACGGACCAGCGTGGTTGTCATTTACACGGATAAACGGAAACGCTATGTTCACATGCAAGCGTTTGCGCGTAAAACTCGTCATACAATTACTATTAAACATTACAATTAAAACAAGCTTTAATCTCACCCTCATTTACTTAGTCAGCAATAAAGTTAAAGCTCGGTTAAATTTTTTTTAAAGCATAGAAATAAATAAATGTATTGGGTTACAATCTTTTATAAATAGTTTTACGCACAAACGCTTTAGTGAATACGGCGTTCATAAATGACAGCCACACTGGTCCGTGACAAGCATAGATTACTCCAAAATTGATGGTTAAAAAAATTGAAAATTTGGTGCTATCAGATCGGCGGATGAAGTTTTCTTTTATTTTCAGGGAAGTTGGGGTGTCTGCGCGTTGGATTCCAAGGCTTTTTACGCCGGGCAAAGCTTGTCAGAAAAGAAATGTTCCAAGAAAACTTTATCGCTTCACACGCTCAAAAGAGCTTTTTTTACAAATCCTTACCAGAATTGAAAGTTAGGTGTATCACTGGGATCCTCTTTCCAAACAAGAATCTGTGCAGTGGGTTTACGAAGGTTCGCCTCTTGCAAAAGAAGCCAATACACAGTCTTCGGCCGGAAAACGAGTGGCAACCATTTTTTGGGACGAGGAAGAGGTTCTGCTTATTGAATATAATATGAAAAAAGGCACCACAATGAATGGAGAAGTCTATTAAAGACGATCCAAGGTTTCAAAGAAGCATTGAAACGGTCTTCATGATGGCGACAAAAGAATCGGCTTCTGCACACTTGAAGGGTCAAATATCTGTGACGTAGTTTTCAACCGCCATATAAATACATTTTTTTGCAAATTTGTACCATCTTTTGCAAACTAAAAGGAATACAACAGATAATACCTACGTAATGTAAGTATTGGATGAAAACAAAACTAAATTACATCGGTGAACAAATTGAAGTGTTTTTTTTGCGTTTTTTGAACTGTTATCTCGCTCATAAAAAAATATCTGTTGTGCTAAGTACGTGTTAAAATTTCGTTTCCGCGGATTGGACGATCAAACAAATATCCTGATATATTGTTCTTTGAATCCCTCTGGCTAAAGAAATAAATTTTATGAAGTAATTTTTCCAGTCAAATCAAATATACGCGATGCTGTGAAAATATGAATATTACATCAGGCAAACTTGCTTTCTTGCATTCAACGTTCTGAATGTAATAAAATTCTTTAAAAAAAATCCAATTCCCTAGTACTTACTTTTATAGCTTGTGAGTCATTCTGAGCTTGGTGATCACTTCAGGCTTTTCTGGCGTTTAGTGTTTCCAATGAAATCAGCTGGATTTGACTTTTTCATTCTCTGTTTTCTTTACGGTTTCGTTTATGAGCATATTTGAGGACGCTGTTGTTTCGTACTACATCTCGCGGTACTTCTCTGTACTTCGCGTTCTAGCTACTGTTTCGTCTTTCGTAGGGGCCCGGTTGGGTGTAGTAGAAGACGGAGCGTGTATAATCAGAGTAAATTATTTTGGGTAACGTTGCAGTTTTCCCTTTCTATATTGTTTACAAAATGAGCTGATCAACATAAACGCAAGCTTTGTCTGTTGGTATAATCAGGATCACAAAAGGTCGTAAATATACGAATTTTAATGGAATAAAAGTATCTATCTGTAGCCTCCGAGGAGTAGGCGTCCTGATAGCGTATCTGTATTGTAAAAGCAACAGTCCACGGCGAATTTACCGAAGTTGTATCACAGAAAATTATGCGTATCTTTTACCTTCGTGTTTCAGTGAGTAATGCGTTCTGCAAATACACAAAACTTTTGAAAATATCGTCGTAAACAAGGGACTAACACTAACACAAGCTGACTAAAATCCGTTTTTCTACATGAATCGCGCGTATTATAAAAGCTACAGCAAGGGTTTAAATTTGGCAGTTATCAAATTTTATCGTGATCAGTAATAGTTAAACTTGCAGGTTTTTTCAACCGTTTTCTTAAAAACGAAAAAAAAATCTAATACTACTCCCATTGCAAGTAAAAACGTCTAATGCAAAAAATAAAACCAAATAGACTTAGCAAAATATTGATAAGGCCATTAAGTACAGAATAAAAAGTGTTAAGAAAAACTTATTGCAAAATTTTAAAATATTTATAAATAAAAAAGATGAGGCGAGTTAAATATATGCAGATTTCGCTAATCTTATAAGATGTCATTTATAAAATGGCTGTAGTATTAGAAATCGTTTAGGATATTACTATTGAACATTAAATTACCACTTCAATTCATGTAAAACCTACCTTCTAGCTCAGGCCTGGGCAAATGGCGGCCCGCGGTAAAATTCTCTCCGGCCCGCGAAGCATTTTATAAATCATTATTAAAAGCAAAAATATTACTGTTTTTTGTCCAATATAAATTGGCGCATAAAAAAAATTTTAGGAAAAAAAAATTATTCAATACATTATTTGAATAAGGCGGTTCCAATAAAATAAAATTGTAGGAAGAAATATGCTCCTTTTATAAATCTTTGGACTCGGATAAGGGTCAACTCACACCGGCGCGATCTGGACGCGGTCGCGGGCGCGGGCGCGGTCACGATAATAAGTAACCTTGGTTACCAATTAAGTTTTCAAATTTAAAAAATTTTGCCCAAAAAATGTTCGTTATTTTTGGATCAACGTACATTTGCGAACAAACATTTTCAATATTAAATTTTAACAAAAACCCGTTCAGATCCTGTATTACTGATGAACATTTAAAGGCAGTTTTAAGAATTTCAACAAAATTTTCACCAGACATACAAAAAATTATAAGTGATGCTAAAAAATGTCACTTTAGTCATTAAATTTTGATATGTATAAAAGTTGTATGTTTTGAGAAAATTTCATTCACCTCCAAAAGTTTAGTTTTAATTCTTCATACTTCAAGGAAAAATTCTATCTTTTGTAAATTTAATGTTATATGCGTTTATATGTGTAAATATCATTTTCTTTCAATTACATTTTTGTTTTATTTAAAATTGCATGTTTTTATTTGATTAATCTGTATTTAGTAAAAAAAAAATTTAAATTTGATGTAAAAAAATTTTTAAATTATTTTATAAAATTTTTATTCATTTTGTTGTTCTTTGTTGTATGAGTATTGTACACTTTGATAATTATCTAATATTAATGTTTAAAAATTTTCTTTTCAATTTTTTTCTTTAAATTGCTTAATGTTTTGATTCAAAAACATTGGTTTTAAAATTTATTAAATAACCTCCTTAGCAAAAACCATACTTAAAATTAGCAAAAGAAATTGTTTGGCCCGCGGTCAAATTTTCATCCGCAATGTGGCCCGACAATCAAAAGATTTGCCCACCCCTGTTCTAGCTTGTATAATAAACAAAATTCGCATAACTCAATTTTTAATAAGCCCGTATTTTTAGGTGTTTTTTATTTTAAAATTAAATAAGTAAAGTTTTTAAAAGTCTGATATTAAAAATTAAGTATAGAATATAAATAAGTTTTAGTTTTTTTAATAAGTAAGTAGGTATTTGTAGCATTTGCAAAGTTTTGAAGTTTAAAAATCTAAAGAAAGAAATTAATAATTAGGTGCATGTTATATTTTAACGCTACCTACCGTGAAGTTAGTCCCCTCTAACTAACGAAACCGGTAAAAACGAAAATGTTTACCGTACAATCCGGCACCAAAAAAAGTGTAATATCTCGCTATGGGGGGAGGGATGCTGTCGTGAAGTTAGCCTCTGCTAATTAAATTGGTTATAACTAATTAACAGATAAACGGTATAAACGAAAATTTTTGTAATACAGTTCGTTACAAACCTATAGTTATGTTTTCATTTTAAAGTGGTGGAGGGGGGGGGCTAACTTCACAGACCTAAGAAAATACTCGTTTATAACTATTTTAAGGTACAGATTGATTAGGAGTGAAAAACTTTAAACTGTTGATACCTAATAATCAAAAATAATAAAATACTTACAGTTAAACTAAGAATCACATTAATTTTACCGATTTACCAGTTATCTCAGAAGCATTTTCCTTAAGGAACTAAACGAAAAAAATCCTAATCGGAGCAATATTTTGAAATAACCTTGTTGCTTCAACTTTTATTTACTTATATTTTTTTCAGGTTTTTACTTTCTTTAAATTAATAACCCTACCTCAATTTTAATTTCTGAAAATGTCATTAATCATATATTTCCATTCAAAGCAAGTTATCTTACATACAATAATATTGCAACATCTTCATTAATTATCTGAATATTCATAAACGTATTTGGTTTGCATATAAATAAACGATCCCGGTTGGTGTAACATATTCAACCAATTTACGAGACGTTCACTGTATTAACAATAAAACCAAGCTATCTTGTTAGCTAGGGGGCATTAACAAGGTGGGATTTAACTTATAATCAGGTGAACGTGATAGCATATTTGTATATATAATGCAATTGGCAACAAAGTTTGGCAAATGTGTACCACGGTTACCTCATAATAAATCATACATCAACAGTGTATACAATATCGGTAATTATGCCCATAGGATTATGAACACAAAGGCAAATAAACTTCTACGTCAAATTTTGCTGCAGGGTATTAGCTTCACGTGAGTTCCTCTTTAAATGCTGATAAGCGGTGCCCGACCAATAGTCCTGATAACAGATTAGCAGTAATTTGAAGATTGATTTCAGTAGCGGATTATTGGTGCATATATTACGATAACGACACTTTTTTTGTGAGGCTCGTATCTACCCGGGAGTTAGGCTATCGTTGTAAACTGGGCCTTATCAAACATTCCCTTTTGATAACATCACGCACCATTTTTTTAGGAGCATCTACAGGCTGGGGTGTTACAAATGATTCAAGCTCTTAGCGTCGCGTTACGCAAGGAATATAAGTTAATGCAGAAATATTTGGAATCGATAAAAAGTACACGAAAATAAAACTTTAAGGGGCTATCACTAGATGACTATCATAAACAAATAATTGTAGAACTAATAACGTTTTTTATGATTTAGTACATCGGGAAAGCTATAAGCAAGGACGCTTAAAAAAATATAGAAATTGGAACAAATACTGGAAGCAGTATACAGTAACTGTTTTTAATTTGGTGACATATAAGTATCATAGATCTGGAATAAAGTGAGAACAGGCATGGAAAAGTCTGTAAACAACAAATATACAGGGATGCCCATACAGGGTATCTCGGTTATTATCAGAGATAGAAAAAAACCAAGTGCGTAGTCTCGATTCCTTTTTTCGAAAGAAATTCATTACCGCAAACAGTTTTGGGTTATTTTTTTTAATTTTCGAAATATAGCTAAAAATCGATTTTTGGCACATTTCAAAACTGTTAAATATCTCGCTTAAACGGAAAAAAAGAGGAAAACTTTTTAAACATTTTTGTCTTGGTTTTTTGTCCTTAATAAGAAAGCGATCTTCAATTTTTTTTCACTCATACGAATATTGATATGTTACACCTAACTTTCTTATTTTAAATAGTAACCATAAACAAATTATATATTTTTGAAAAGCGCAAAAATAAGCTTTTGATTCATGTCAAAGCCAACTATGGTTGCTATTTAAAATAAGAAAGTTAGGTGTAATATATCAATATTTGTATGAGTATAAAACAATTGAATATCGCTATCTTATTAAGGACAAAAATCCATGCCAAAAAAGTTATTAAAGTTTTTTTCTATCTTTTTGTTTAAGCGAGAAATTTAACATTTTTGAAAAGTGCCAAGAATGGTGTTGGCTATATTTAAAAAATATATTAAAAATGTTAAATATCTCCCTTAAACTAAAAGATAGAGGAAAACTGTAAATAAATTTTTTGCATGGTTTTTTGTCCTTAATAAGATAGCGATGTTCATTATTTTTTTACTCATACGAATACTGATACATTATACCAAATTTTCTTATTTTAAATAGCAACCATAAACAAATTATGTATTTTTGAAAAGCGCAAAAAATAAGCTTTTGATTCATATCAAAGCCAACTATGGTTGCTATTTAAAATAAGAAAGTTAGGTGTAATATATCAGTATTTGTATGAGTAAAAAACAATTAAACATCGCTATCTTATTAAGGACAAAAAACCATGCCAAAAAATTTATTAAAGTTTTTCTCTATCTTTTCGTTTAAGCGAGATATTTAACGATTTTAAAAATTGGCAAAAATCGATTTTTGGCTATATTTCGAAAATTAAAAAAGATATCAAAAATCTGTTTACGGCAATGAATTTCTCTCGAAAAAAGAACTCGAGACTACGTACTTAGTTTTCTTCTATCTCTGATAATAACCGAGATACACTGTATGGGCATTAAAAATAAGCCACTCTGTACATGCTAAACTTGTAATAGCCGTTAAAAGACTTAATAAAAACCAGGGCTCGAAACCGAAAAAAAATTTGGTTAACGGTTAACCGAAATCGAGAACTTTATTTTTATAACGGTTTTTGTTGAAAAACCGGTTTTATTCGAAAAAACCGGTTAAATTAACCGGTTTTTAAAATTATTTAGAACAAGAATGCAAAGTATGAAAAGATATTATTTATTTATAATTTTATAATAAATGTACAATCAAGAGTTCAGTAATGACTTTTGGTAAACTAATCGCATTTACTGTAGATTTTGTATTTTTCATCGTAATTTTTATTAAAAAAAGACGTTAAAAAACCGGTTTTTTATTATTTTGGTTAAAGGTTACCGTTTTTTTGGCCTTTAAAAATAACGGTTTCGGTTTCGGTTAAAAATCACTTTTTCTGACAAAAAATAACGGTTAACCGGTATTTTAAACCGGTTTAAAAAACCGGTTTCATGCCCTGATAAAAACTATAAATTACGTAAGATACAACTACGAACTCTTGTCAGCAAACTACAGACGAAGAAAGATAAGGTTGTGTGCACGTCCATGGTTATGCTTATATTAAATGGATGATGAGATAATGGCATAGATAGCACATAAACCCTTTAGGTTTTGGTACTAGTACTAGTACATAAAAATAATCATCTAAAAGGAGTTTTTGCAGACGATTAATGGTACATGAAGAAAACAGTTGTTCCTACAAAAAAGAGAAGTTCTGAAAGAAACTCTCATAGATCTTAACAATAAACGTGTTTAGAGCTGATCGAAACTACTGAAGTGAATCGTAAACCATGGCCAAAAATGGGAATGAACTTTAATTAAAATTATAGGAGCATACAAAGGCAACTGGTAGTGAAACGTACGGAGGATATTACATCCAGAAGGTATAGCTGAAATAGTTGGAATATAGGTATATTGAATAGGAGAAGAAAATATGTCCACAAAATGCAGTTGGATGTGAAAGTCTAAAGAGAAAATCAAGAAAACCAACGTGATGAGGCAAAGGAAACCGTCACAAGGAGTAGGTGGTAAAAGTAGAAGGAGAGTTGACTCAAAATGGAAAGAAATGGAGGAAGAATTGCAAAAACATCTAGATCCATAAGCATATACGAAAAGCGAACATCTAATGATAAAGGCGTGGCGTAATATTAAAAAAAAATTAAGACAGTTTAAAGGTATACTTTTAGAAAAATCGTTTAGTTAAGGTTAAACTATAAAAATTTGCTTACAAAAAATGTCAGCAAAAAGTTTACTCGTCTTTTAAACACTGACTCAGTTCTTAAAATGTAGCTATTTTACAATTCATTAACCATTTTATATTTTATTTATCTTATAATTAAATTTCTATGAGGAGAGCTAAGACTTAAAATAGTAAAGTACATTCTGTTTATTAAATTTAAAGCAATGCACTATCTAATCCAAACAATTCGCCTTAGACAAAATCGTTTTAAGGCAAAAGCTTTTTCTAGAAACCCTTCCACTTCAATTAATATTACTTTTTTATAATAAAAAGAGAATATTGTAAAGGATTGAGTTCCTAGATGTGCTTTCGCGTGACGAGAACCTCTTTTATAGACTGTAGCAGTATGATAAAAAATCTTCAAATAAGTCGTTTTATTTGAAGTCTTTGTCGTTACATTTACAT
This sequence comes from Elmis aenea, assembly GCA_947652605.1. Lineage (NCBI taxonomy): Eukaryota > Metazoa > Arthropoda > Insecta > Coleoptera > Elmidae > Elmis > Elmis aenea. The sequence continues at coordinate 25,930,256 of OX393580.1, forward strand.
TAATAGCTAACATTAAATATCATATTTCTTTGAAGTTTTTGTTCGTAGCACACTTTTTTACAAGACCAAATATATTTTAGTAAATTCAGGCTTTGTAAGACTGCTTAGAATTATTTAAAAGTCATCATGACTTTACAACCTGTATTTCATAGTTATTTTCTTAAATATTGGCAAAGTAATATTTCTGTCAACTATATTGGGCGAATTGTAATTCAAAAATAATCGATGACAATTGGTTGTTGTCTAGTTATAATACTTTTTTGGTATTATTCTGCATTTTAAGTACCTATATAAGAGCTCAGAGAAGTGCCATTTAAATAGTATGGGTGCTATGTTCATTTTAATAAAGTTTCACGTCGAACAATAGTTTTTCAAACACAGGGTTTTATGTAAAGTACGGTTTGGCATATCGCTGCTACGTCTCTTTGAAAAGCTCTTCCATAAATAATTATTAACGACTAGTGGTTAATCGGTATGATAATTTTCTTAAGAACGGTATTCATTTATATACTTGCAACTTATTGAGCCATAAAAATGAAGTTCAGGCTTTCACCCTCTACCAATTTAAAGTAACGATAGCAAAGTTTTCATAGTTTATATATAACCATTTCCCTTACATTACGAGTTCTAGCTCTAACTTGAACTTTGTACTTGATCAATTTTTGCTTTGTAATGAAACACTCGACAACATTTAAGTAAGTTTGGAGAATATGGAGCAATAACTAAACTTCAGAGTTTACATCGCTGTAAATGGGTTACAATATCTCAGAGCAGTGGAGTGTATTTGAGCGTATACATCACTTGCAAAATGATGTAGAATAAAAGTGGTCTAACCTTGCAATTCACACAGTTGTGAATTGAATGTGTAGGGGAATTACCCATAACATAACCATATCGATAGCCATTTGACTAACCCGGGTAAATTGATAAGGTTGTACGGTGCAATATCGGGGCTGGCTAAAACCCTACATTGACGTATTTTAGTATTCCCATAAGCACCTTTCAGACTAAAGTGGATTCAAATTACTAAAATGAAGCGACTGTGCCTACTTTTGTCCTGAAAAGAGCGATTGAATAAATGAGATTTTCTCAAACGGCGCGCTTAGTATAAGACGTGGATGTATTATTCATATACACGCTTTTTCTACGTTTCTTTATCTCTTGTTCGAGTAAAGTTGAAACACTTGTGGGTTTATTTTATTTATGTGATGTGTCCCAAGATTTTCGTGTCTGATTCTTACAATAATTTTGATTTAGGTTGTGTCACGACCGAGAATAACCCTCGAGTTATAAAAAATGTCGTGGATCAGTGAAAAGCGTTTTAAAAAAGTATTTTTTTTTTTATAAAAATTGCACAGCAGATTCGATAAAGGTTAACACAAAAGTTTCAGTAAGTAGACTATAGTTGCATCGATTTTAGCGTTTTCCAAAGTGTGCTTTTTAAAAAAAAAATACCGGTCCTCAAAATAAAGTCCTGTGAAACCAAAAAATATCAAAAATTGCAATCCGATTAGCATTGCCCTTTCTTACAACTTATTAGCTACAAACTGAATTGTCTTCATTGGTTCTCTTAAAAAGCTAGTTTAGGATTTAGGAATAGAATATATGTCGAGCCAGATTTGAATCTAAAATAAACTTTTTTTCTTTTGCAGCTTTATTTCGTAATTTGGATTTCCACAAAAAATCTTGGTTTGTTAAACACCTCAAAAATAACACCTAGCTTAACGAAAAGCGATGTCGTAACTATAAAATGTTAATTTGCATTGAATTTTACCAAGTTAAAGCCAGTATCTACTTTTTTAGGAAAGTTGGTACAGAAAATCCTTCTGCGCACGTTCTCAAGTGAAACGTGCTTAACGCGTATTTGTTTAAAAATTACCGCCATGTTACTTTGTACACTCGTTCTTATATTAAAATATGTATGGTAGGTTTTAATCCGCTTCGTTCCCATTTTTATATTACACAACGATTTTTATAAGTACTCTTATCTTATATTTTGTTCCAATATTTAGTAGTTTGTATGGGTATTTTTTAAATTGGGGCAATGGGGTCGTAAAGTAATTTTATTTTGTTTAGTTGATTGCATTTATTTTTTGCAATATGTACTTTACAAACAAATGTTCGTTAGTTAGTTATCCGTTTCTCTTTTGCCGTTAGGCGTCGAGGTGTTGTGGTGATTTGCAGAACTTTTTCCATTTAATTCTGTTCTTGGCTAATTTTGCAGCTTCGTTCCATGTGGTGGTCTTCCTTAACAATACTTGTCCCACTTCTTGGTTCCAGCTTCTACGTGGTCTCCTTCTGTTATTTTTTCTATCCCAGCCTACGTCCCATATTTTTTTTACAGGATTCCCATCCTTCATTCTGAATAGGTGCCCAAACCAGTATAGTTCTCTTTCTTCTATTTTTTGAATGATTGCATCAACTTCGAACCTCTTCCAAATTTCTTCGTGCTTGTTTCTATCTAATCTAGTAACCCCTTCTATTTTCCACCCTCATCTCTGCTGCTACATTTTTGATTTTAACCTGTTTGTGAGGGTCCAAGATTCGCTTCCATATATTACCGTAGGTATGAAAACAGATTTATACACTCTAAGTTTTACAAACAAATATACAATGTAATTTATATATTAAGCTGATTATGGTATTAAAAATAGGTGAATAATATATAAAGATATTGTCACAGCTGTACTTTTTGAAGTTCTTGTCAAAACGCGGCAAGATGAGTGCTTGTCGGTACGAGCACATTGGAGCTGATTTGGACTCACCATAAACCGCCCGGAGCGCCGGTACAGGATGTACGTGTTATTGTGTTCTAAGTGTAAGATCTTTATTGATGTCATTTGGACTTTCCAACGCTTTGGGCGAAATATGCCGCCAAGGTTTGTAACGGTCGCGCGGGAAAGCGTCTTCAACGTGGGGGTGGTTTTTGCGAAAACCTGGACAGTCAGTCAAGATTCGTTGGTCGGACGCCGTGGTCCGAGGGTCAGTTGGACTCCTCTTCCAACGATTCCCGCCTTTCGGGACTTGGAGGAAATTCGTGGCGCGGATCTCGAGACTTACGGTCGAGCTTCTAGCGGTTTTCCGGTTGCGAAGTAAGTTTCTTAGTTGCGTTCGGTTCTAATATTTAGAGTTGCGCCCCGCGTTTGATTTAATTATTTAGAGTAATTGTGTCAGTTAATGTAAAGTGTTTAGTGTTTTTATGTTTTGATATAATAAATATATTTTATTCCAAGCGAGTGTCTCATTTCATTGAGCGAGTGAGTGTGTTAGAGCTTAACCCCCATAATTCAGCGCCGCCCCTGGCCATTTTGGCCCGATCACAAATAAGCCGCGACATATTTGGCGGAAGCCCGGGCATGGACTAACGGTTTTTCGTTAAAAACCGCCATAAAAGTGACTAGTACCTCTCGATAAAATAAAAGTGTTTTAGTGATTGTGTTTTTTAAAGAGATTTTATATGTGCTACGTTAGTGCTACTGCGTAAGATACACAAGCCATTGTGTATGTTTTACACAAGTCGTGTAAAGAAATTGGTGTGGAAAGAGTACGAAGAAATTCGAGCTGCTTACAGTCGAATCCACGCTTAAGAAGGAGCCTTCCACGGTGAGCATTGAGTTTGGAGCTTTCAGCGAGGAGTTTGGATATTCCTCTTCGCGACAGGACGAATCGGTAAAGTTACCGGGTACAGGTAAAGTACTTAGCAAAAGTGTTGTATGGGCATCGTCTGAGGTAACTATTGAATTGTTACATACGGTTTATTGCAGTTTCAGTGTGATCGTTGAATGTTGTAAACGAATGCCTTCCGTAAGCCGCAATGACGTAATAGTTCTTGAAAGTGTGAAAGATTGTACGTAATTAGATGTACCTTATGAATAGTTGCTCCCGCTGATAAGGGATAACGAGCTATTCGAAGAAAGTGGTGTCTTCAGTGAGAGAGAGAGGGTTGCGATTGAAAACGAAAGTGTTAAATTTTGTCGACGAAAGAGTGGTCGTCCGTGTTAGTAATGGTAATGAATGTATTTCAAAAGCGAGTTGCGATGTTGTGAATGTGAGTTTTTGCCGTATTTTGAGTCGACTCGAAGATTGAGATTAGTTTTGACTGTTAATTATTGCATCGGTGCTGTTGCAAGTTTTATAAATGATTGCAATTTATGTGTTGTATGAATTACTTTCGTTGAACGAACATTTTTCTGTAAAGAATAAGTTAGATTTCTTGAGCATTAGAGAGAATGGCCCAGATTTGGTTGTTAAATTTCAAAAATGTTAAAACGTAGAGCGACGCTTGTTTGGAAAGGGCAACCGTTGCATTTGGCGATTGTTGCGAAGCGAATGTTTCTTTAGTGGATACTGAGTTTTTTTTAGTGGTGAGCATGATGTTTGATGAGTATGCCGTGTCGAGTGCCGAAGAGCATGAGGCTCTTATGAATTTAATTATCTTGTATAAAGATGTTATTAAGTGTTGCAGAGCTACAGGTATCCATCTACCGATTCGCCAGAAAAGTGCTATGTTGCCCCAAGCAGTGGGGCACGATGGGGTCGTTTGCCCGTCGGACAGTTCGCGGAGCATCCCTGCGGTGCGGAAAGGTGCAAGTGCCGAGGATAACGGATTGCAAGCGGCGCAGCGTTTCAGCCATGGGATCCGGAAGAAGAAGTATCGCGAACTGGACGACATTGTGAGGGCGAATCATGGAATTGTGTCGCGAGAGAGGCTGTTTTAATTGTTTTGTTTTTTAGCAGGTTTTAAGTATTTAAGGGAAAATAATTATAGTTTTGTGATTTAGCTTCTTAAATGTTTATGAGTTTTAGGTTTTTGCGTATTTTATGTAATTATAGCCATGTGAAGAAACCAGCAGCAGTTAAGTACAGTGTGACGAAAAAGAAAAAAACAAGGGGGTTCTAGAAATAAATTAAGAAAATTTACGGTGAACGTAAGGTTATGTCGGTCCAATTTAACTTAGAAGTGATAAATTATCAGTAGTTTGACTAACAATAAGTGAATTTGTGCATGATTACGGCCGTAAGTAGTTGATTTATAACCCAGGAGATTTATTTTGATTGCAAGTAGATTGGTAGTCGACTAACATTGCTGGTGATTATTTAAATGGAATCCGCTCATACTTTTTATTTGTTTCGCATGATGACAACGACGTGATGAGCTTCTTGGACCGGCTGGAGGACGCATGGGGAAGGACGGTGTGTCGGGGCGACGTAGGTTGAAAATTGCGCAAGAGTCTCGTTGAGGATGTCGACCGCCAATCGGCAGAAGAGGGATGTTGACGGCCATTTTCTTAAAATCCATAAATCGCCAATGGACCTGACCGACCGTGAAGAATGGGGAACACCAGGAGTTGGACATCACGACTTCTACAGCGTGGATGGATGCAGCAGACGGGACAAGGATGCGTTTTTAGAGACATTAAGTGCGAGTTTAAAGACTTGTTGTGATAAGTTTGCTTATAGTCAGAGTTTTTTCATGGTTTCTCTGACATGAAAGTCATTAAAATAAGCAAACTTCGTACGAAAACGGCCATGAACGGATTTCGTAATGGAGCGCGATTTAATTAGCTATTAAATACGCGTTTTTTAAGTTTGGAAAATGGGGGCCATTTTAGTAAACGAGGGGGAAATGTCACAGCTGTACTTTTTGAAGTTCTTGTCAAAACGCGGCAAGATGAGTGCTTGTCGGTACGAGCACATTGGAGCTGATTTGGACTCACCATAAACCGCCCGGAGCGCCGGTACAGGATGTACGTGTTATTGTGTTCTAAGTGTAAGATCTTTATTGATGTCATTTGGACTTTCCAACGCTTTGGGCGAAATATGCCGCCAAGGTTTGTAACGGTCGCGCGGGAAAGCGTCTTCAACGTGGGGGTGGTTTTTGCGAAAACCTGGACAGTCAGTCAAGATTCGTTGGTCGGACGCCGTGGTCCGAGGGTCAGTTGGACTCCTCTTCCAACGATTCCCGCCTTTCGGGACTTGGAGGAAATTCGTGGCGCGGATCTCGAGACTTACGGTCGAGCTTCTAGCGGTTTTCCGGTTGCGAAGTAAGTTTCTTAGTTGCGTTCGGTTCTCATATTTAGAGTTGCGCCCCGCGTTTGTTTTAATTATTTAGAGTAATTGTGTCAGTTTATGTAAAGTGTTTAGTGTTTTTATGTTTTTATATAATAAATATAATTTATGCCAAGCGAGTGTCTCATTTCATTGAGCGAGTGAGTGTGTTAGAGCTTAGCCCCCATAATTCAGCGCCGCCCCTGGCCATTTTGGCCCGATCACAAAATAAGCCGCGACATATTTGGCGGAGGACCGGGCATTATTAGGCCCGTCTAAATAATACCGCGACAATATTACTAAACTTTATTTTGATATAATTTTGTGCATCTCGCAAGTCATGTTTGCATATTATTTTAATTTTGCGTTTATCCTTTTCTTCGTTCCACTTTATAGTTTATAATATGTGTTAGATGGGCTATTATTCCAAAAGATTGTAAAAATACTAATACACTGTCATGCGAATAATATAAATTATTTTACATGAGGTACCTATTTATTTACTTGTTGAATGAACACAATATAATATGACGTATAACATTAATGCATCAAAGTTAATAGCAATTTGTAAAATAAAAGATTCACTGTACTTACCAAAGTGCTACTTCGTCGCTTCATTCCTAAATTTACTAATATCCGACGCACTTACTTATTGTTAAAAATAATTTCTTTTTTAATCCAACACACACAGAACTCTGCAATTAAAGTATAAAATTTTACCAACAATTACCAAATGTTACTAAACACTTAAGTCCAATGACAGGTTTTCAGCTTTAAAGCACGGTTCCAGCCGATATTAACGGAAAATACATCTAGCTTTTACGGTTCGAAAACGAGTTCATTCTTGGTACTCAGAAGATACAGAATATAAACCACGCAAGTTTGGGACTTGCTAACAGCTTCTCGCGTTAACACTGGTGTTAAAAAGTTGCAGAATAAAGGTGCTGGTATAAACTTGTATGTGATGGTAAACAACATTATTTTTTACAATAACATGCCAAGATAAAATCAGAGAGTCCAACCGGAATCGAACCGAAATTAACCGGTATTTTCAACAAAATACAAACTGAAACCGGAAAGAAAAACTGCAGAATTTAAAAACCGAAACCGTAACTGGAACGAAATTTTATTAACGGTTAATTTCAGTTGGAACGTAAAAACATAATTAATTACATTAATTTCGGTTACAAAAAACTTAACTTTTTTTCGCTGCACTATTACACCCAAAAGATCAGTTTTAAAAACTAAAAAAGTAGTACCTATTCGAGATATATAATTTTGCAACCTCGAACATGGAACACTGCCTGAAATTGTTTTTTATTCCATAAATTTTTTCGACATTTACAGAAACAACGGAGATATAACACTTTATAAATGTAACAAAAAACAGTTTTATGCTAATAATTTAAAAACCGGAAATAAAATAATATTTTTGAACACTGCTCTGGGTTTGCCCTAAAAAACTGCAGATTTTTGGTGATTTAGCCGTTTCTTTATCTGGCTTATTAAGCTAGATACCCGTGTAATCCCATTGAAGTTGGAGCACCCTGTGCAATACTCTTTACTATTTTTTGTTCCTTGCTGCATTTTTTATTTTTTGCATGCACATTTTGGTTTTCAAAATGTTTTGAAACCCCTTGCAGGACATTTAATTTTGTTTCACTATTACTTCAGCCTCTAAGTCTTTTAGCAACAATTTATTTTGTTCTTTTCGCCAAGCAATCGTCATCAAGCTAAAAATTCTTTCTGACGGTGCATTTAAGTGGAGAATCGAAAAACGAAGAATGTTATTTTGTACAAATTGGTGTAAATTTTATTATACTTTCTTAAAAAATGTACCCATTTTTCAATGGAAAGTTTAATTATAATTGCTCACTTAAAGTAATCGTATGATTAAATATATTTTTGAATAATTTGTGTTATATTTTGATTTAGTTTTTGTCAACAAATCTATTTAATATTAAGTTCTGATATTTTTTCCAATTCAAAAATTGAAAACGAAGAATAATTAGAAATATAATTAATATTTATACTTAATTTTAACTTTTTAATCGAGCCGGAACCGTAACTGAACCGGAACCGAACCGAACCGAAACTTAACTGGAATTTCAGCTAAATCGGAACCGGAATGAAAATCATATTCTAGTAACATAACCGTAAACCGGAACGAAATAAATGTCGGTTCGACTCTCTGGATAAAATGTAATAAGAAATAAGGAAAAATGGTTTAAAACGTCTGATGCAAATGTTGTTAGTACAGTATGAAAAAAAAACACAAAATAAAATAAGTTTTGGTAAATTCCACAAAAATTTTCTTATTAACCCATTAGTTTAACCCTTGACTATAATAATAGTCAAGGGTTTAACATTGCTATTTAAAAGTTTTGTATTTATTGTTTTAATTTATCAAATATTTATCAACCCAGTGCACAGGAAATAAATCTATTAGATGTCGTTCTAATGCAGTTTAGAAATAACTTGAGAAAATCTAATTTGTAAGTTGCAAAAAAAAAAGGCGAAAGGCTGAAAGTGTTTGCTGACATCTACAATAGCTATTAATTTTTGATTAAACTTATTTATATTCATAAACAAACATTTGAATAATTCACGATTAATGAACATAAATGTATGGTCTTTTTATGTAAAATGGTTAAAGGAAAATTTTCAATTTAGGTTTTTTTAAAATGTCGTTTAAGCTAGGTTGTTTTTTCAAACTAAAATAATAACAACGGTAATTAAACACTGCACATATAAAGAGGTTTGTACAACTTTTAGCAAACTGAATTTAATTTAATTGGTTGTAGGCACATGTAATTAAATTTTTTTACAAATATCCTTTTATTGTTTTCTAGTGAACTGTGACAAAAAAGTTTTAAAATAATAAATCTTAGTACATTTTATTCTTTCTATCACATAATACTTGGATGTACATATTACTGTTCAAACGGCATTGATTAATAAATTACGTATATCAAATGTACAGCAAACAAAAAATTATGATAGCTAAAATGCTAAAACAAAAGTACCTGCATAACATCACAATTACTTCAAAACAGCGAATAGGAGAACAATACCTTATTCAAACTTCTCACATTTACACATCATAATCCATGAAACTCACAGAATTGCCTGTAGCTGGGAGAACTGAACGAGTTAATTGAAGATTAAAATGAAGTACTTAACATAAACCTATTGTGTGAAATACAAAAACCACACGCGATAAACATTAAAGTTTCGAAGCGTACATATAACAGTTAAGATACGAAACAAACATAAATTTGTAAGCTGATATTTGTTGTACGAATTATTGCTGCTCTCAAGTACTAGATATTTTGCAAACAGGAGAAGGTGCTGCTATTTCCTGCAAGATTTCCTGTGTTAATATTGTAGTAATTGTAGAGTAATAAGCAGGATTCGCTTAATTATCTCGCAATACGTACACAAAGACGGTTAAACGAAGTTAGTTGTTTATTTTTATGAGCAAAAAGCTGCATATTAAAAACTGTTGAATGATGATTTAATAAATACAAAATTTGTGGGTAAGTATACTTATGATTTTTGCTTTTCTGAATATTAGTGCTAATAATAATAATAATAATAATAATAATAATAATAATAATAATAATAATAATAATAATAATAATAATAATAATAATAATAATAATAATAACAATATTGATATGAAATTATGAGCGAAACGTCGGATTAAAAACGTAAAAAAATAAAGATACCGTTCCAGTAAATCCAGAGTTTTATATCTTCGATATCGAAAATAATATTAATGTTAGAAAATGTGTTTAAATGAAATGAATACTGGCAAGTACTTAAAAAAAATATCATTTCTATTGAGTTATTGCCACCATGATTTGTAAATAAAGACAAAATGGTTACTTCAGCCCTTTTTGGACCAAATATACCCAAAAATTCTCATTGGCAACTTCATTCAAATTCTGTTCTGCCAGTAGAGCTGAATATTATTTTTATTTTTTATTCCTTATTATTTTACATATGTCCTCCAGTAAAAATGAATAATCATCCAAGTTAAAAGAGAAGAAACCGTTTATTTCTTGTTAAAATTTTTACTGATCTAAGGGAGTCATTACATTATAACTGTAATAACGGAAAAATTATTTAAAAAAAAATCGCTTTTGAGGCCCGTCCATCTCTCAGGATTGAATAAATGAGCAATATAAAGCATAGATGTGCAATGTATTTATGTATATTTTGCCATGGGGTCCCTTAATAAAAAATATTTTTTTTGGTGGCTTTTTGACATCGGCCGATCCACTCCAAAAAGTCCAGTTTTCATCTTCAAAAAACTACAAATTTATAGCTTTGTTATTTGCAAAGAAAAAAACTAAAAAACAGTTTAATTTTAGCTCAATTTTCTTTGCATTTGGGTAGCTAAAAAACGAAAACAAAAATGAAACACGTTCGTTTATCATTAAAACAATAATAAAAGAAAACATTGTTATATTTTAAAAATAACTATAAAATCAAACAATATTGTTTAAAAATATTGTTTAACAATGTACCTATATAGGTTGTTTCCGAGTTGAAAGCGCGTCGAAGGTTTTTTCATAACCGACGTTTCGTCCTCCTTCATCGGGGACATCTTCAGGGGTTGTTGCTTTAACAATGGTTTAACAATGTTGTTTTTTTGTTTTCTTGGACCTTTTCAACGTTTAATATCAATTTAAAAGCTTCGAATCAAAAATAGGTAATTGCACAAGGTTGTTTTTAAGTAAAAAGAGTAATATCCTTAACTTTTTTTTTGTAAAAAGATGGTGCTAATCCACGATAGACAAAAAATTATTTTTAAAAACCCTTGGATGTTAAAAATTGTAAGGAGTCTTGTAACGTTAACAAAACTAAAACATTTATTATTACTGCTCTTATCAGAGACCGTGTATTTTTAATCTGATAACTTATTTTCTTCACTAACAAATTGAGAAAAAGAGACGATTTCTTTTTATTTAAGTGTGTTTCTTTGTAAAGAAACTTAATTACAAAGAAAGTGTTAGAAATTACTTTAAAGACACGACTTTAATTTAAATCGAAAAATTTTGAACGACAAAGTTTCAACTCAAGGAAAAATGTTACTCCTGATTTATAAAACGAAATAAATGCCTCTTATTATTCATGGTTACTTGAACCATATTCTTTATGCTTTTCTTGCAAATTTGTTATGATTGAATATTGGATGATATTATGCAGCCTACAAAATGGTAAAGCTTTTCCTATACATTTTTTGTTTGAGGAGTAATTTTATTTCCAGCTTGCGTTGCATAAGAGCGATGAAATACATTTTTATTGAAATACAAACGTTTATAAAGTAAAAAATAAAATAGCCACTATTCATTTTACGTATACTTACATAGCCTGTTTACACTTATACAGCGCAGAAGTTTTAATTATTGTTCTATTTTTCTTACTTTCAGTAATTTATACGATGTGTTAGCGCGCATTAAATGCTAAAAACATTATTTTTAAAAATGTTTGTTTAATACTAAAGAATCATTTAAATCAATATGTTACGGTGAAAGTTTAGAGCTTCTACAGTTTCGTTCGTCGCAACAAGATGTGCACTTAGAGTACTTAGAGCATAAAATCGTCTAGGCGAGAAATTGTAGTTCTTCCTCGTCACGCACAGGTAGGTATATAACATAACAAATATTACAAGATTATATAAATTACACACGACTTTGGGCTTACACTTTAGCTCAGTGGTTTCCAACCTGTGTGGCGCGTCCCCCTAGGGGGGCGCGAGTCTATCGCAAGGGGGGCGCGCAGCTGTTACCAAAATATAATTTTTCAATACAAACAAACAAAAAGGACTTAATTTATACAGAATATGGTGTATTGTTTTGTAACCCATTAAATTATTATTATATCAGAACAGTATTTTTATGAAATTAAATTGTTACGAAAAGTGAGGGGGGCGCATAATTGTTTTTATGAAAAAGGGGGGCGGAGGTACAAAAAGGTTGGAAACCACTGCTTTAGCTACTTGCGTATTTTGCACAATATAGCTGTCGTAAGTGAATTATGGTAAAAGTTGCCCAAGACAACTAACTTTAATTTTATTAAACAAAAAAAAAGAAGATACTTAAATATTATAATGTATAGTGTCCCATTTTTTAAATGTTTGTAGCCAAAAATATTAGCTCTAAGGGGCTATATACCAACACCTAGGCCTAGGGACGTCCTAAAAATCAATATTTTTTAGATATGTGTATGATGGTATACTTTTTGGTTATATTCTCTAAAAACTGTAATAAAACATACTTAAAATTGATGTAGGTACAGCTGGTCAAGCGCCCCCTTGCGCGCAGTTATAAAATTGTCGTTATACCGTAAATCTTACCTTTAAAACTCTCAAACTCAAATACATTTTAGCCTGCTGAAAGGTGGTTGCGTCTTATACTTGCGAACTGTAAAATACACCATTTTAAATAAAGTACTAAATAAGAGCACGTACAGCTATGAGACTGTTGCAAGACGTATTCGCACTCTTGGCAACAGCGCTACGTGATCGCGTTCCAGCGTTTTCTCAATATGGTTTCTATTTTAAAAGAATAAAAAAACAATTCTTACAGAAAAAAACAAAGATAATATGATGGTAAACCGTAGAAACAGCACAGAACATACACAAGAAACAGTTTTTAAAAAACTGTCGAACGGAAGTGACTACCACACATTTCTTTGTGAAAAAATGTTTATTGAAAATTTTACATTTTACAGAGATAAGTAATAAATATATTCTTAAACTGTATGCATAATTTAAAAAAAAATTATTAAAATATACCTTACTTTTGCCCATTCTAGGTGAATTTAGTCCCTTATAATTTATAACTAAAAGTCAAATTATTTTGTGAAGTTCCTTTTTGCGCCTTCTTTGTTCTAGATAAATTTTAGATAAATCTTAGTTTTTGTGTTTTTTTCAATTTATTTTGTTTTTGTTTTAAGTAGTAGCGTTGTAGTTTTACATAGTTAAAATAATTTTAGAAGTAAATGGTGCAATGTATTTATCACCAAGACTGAACTATCCTTACACCTATTTGGGCGTGTCCGCAACATTCTTCGCCCACAATTCTTCGCCGACAATTCTTTGCCCACAATTCTTCGCCCACAATTTTTCGCCTTCACAGTTCTTCGCCCACAATTCTTCGCCGCATACAAGCATATCACAAATTTTGTTCGTAAATGTGATTGTTTTTATTTATAACGTAATTTTTACAGATTATTTTACATTAGGTTAGGTCAGGTTATGTTGGATTAATTTAATTTTTATTCAGATAATAATAATAATGTAATTTATTTTAGCGATTTGCTAATTATATTTACATTCTATAACATGTACATATACAAATATATAAAATTTAAAACTTTTCCTTAATGACTACTGAGCTTACGTCTAAACCTTACAACATTAGTTTCACTTTTAAGTTCACTTGATAATTCATTGTAAAATTTCAGTCCTTTATAAAAAAGAGAATTTTGAGTGTCCTGAATGGCAATTTGAAGTCTTTACAGTTTCTAGTCGGATAGTTATGAACATCAGCGTTTTGGGTTATATATTTTAACAAAGAATTTGAAAGCAGGTTATTTATAATCTTAAAAATGAAAATAATCGTATTAAAAATTATCCGTTGTTTAATACTAAGCCACTGTAAAGTATCCAGCATCAGAGTAATTTTGGTGTATCTGGAACAGTGTAAAATAATTCTCATAGCCCTATTTTGCAATTTTTGAAGCCGGTCTAAATCATTAGTGTTTGCCAGGAATAAAATACTAGAGCAGTATTCGAAATGGGGTGCTATGATACTTTTGTATATTAAAATTTTAGTAAGGACTGGAAGTTTACTACCTAATCTACCAAGAAAACCTATTTTTTTAGAAAACTTTTTAACTATATAATTAGTATTACTTTTAAAATCAAGCTTATCGTCTATTATTACACCTAGGTATTTAATTTCTTTAACTCTATTTAATACTACACCATCCAATTCTATAAGTTGCTGATTACGCACATTCTTATTGTTTATCACCAAGTAGTTTGTTTTGTCGACATTTATTTTTAGTTTGTTCACCTTTAACCACGCTGCGACTCTACGTAGGTCAGTATTTAATTTGCTTACCATACTGTCAACGTTATTGCCACTAATAAATATTAGAGTATCATCTGCAAATAAATTTATGACGCTGTTTCCGGTATTTGCTACAATGTCATTCATGTACAGTATAAATAACAAAGGCCCAAGGACACTTCCTTAAGGAACACCTAAATTATTCATTATCCTATTTGAGGTTTCATTTTTAAATTTTGTAATTTGAAACCGAGATTTCAAATAATCTGCAAACCATTTGTTTTCTGTGCCTCTGACTCCGTACTTTTCAAGTTTTATTAATAACCGTTGTCTGTCAATAGTTTCAAAAGCTCTTTTTAGATCTAAAAATACTGCTATGATGATGTTGTTGTTTTCAATTTCCTCTTTCAAGTCTGCTAGCAGAAGATTTATTGCACTTTCGCAAGAATGTCTTGCTCTAAATCCGGATTGTCTATTTGTTAAAATGCCATTATTTTCTAAAAATTTCTGAAGTTGTTGTTTAACGACTACCTCCAAAATTTGTTCGTAGATTGATAATATATTTATAGGTCTAAAAATTTCACAATTACATGCTTTGGGTACTTAAGATACCGGTATGATCTGAGATGTTTTCCATGTCTTGGGAAAGGTACCATTTTGCAATAACATAAACAATATTAAAAATCAGAACATACGCTATTTATGTAGCAATTTTTAAACATAATATTAAAAGATGAAGTATTAATATACAAGAAACAACTTTAGGCTAATGTAAAATAATTTGTAAAAATTACGTTATAAATACCTAAAAACAATCACATTTACAAACAAAATTTGTGATATGCTTGTATGCGGCGAAAAATTGTGGCGGCGAAGAATTGTGTAGGCGAAGAAATGTGGGCGAAGAACTGTGGAGGCTAAGAATTGTATGCGAAGAATATTCCTAGACCCCTATTTGGGACTACCTATTCTTTTTAACTTATCTTAGCGCATGCAAACAGTTCCTGATGCCCGGTTTCTCCGACACATCTTAAGATCTAGCTGAATCTTAAGTTCGCCTTAACGGTATAAAGTGTTGCACCAAGCAATTTTAAGAACATATTCGACTTGAGCTGAGCTCACATCTTGAGTCGATGTTTTCTAGAACTTGAGCTGGAGTACATAACCTAAAAGTATCTTGTATTTGCTTTGTTTGTAGTTAAGTGTTTGTTTAAATTGTGGTTTAAGTTTAAATATGGACATTGACTTTATAAATATGATAGATGATGCAGATGATGACTTGTACGACCCTATAATTCCTCGAAGGCGATTTGTTCGCGCAAATCCATTTACGGATTTCGAATACGATCGTTTTTTTATGCGTTTTCGCCTCACAAAAGAGACAGTTATTGTGATCTTAGATCAAATTGAGCCTCAATTGGAGTATACAGGGTGTTTGAAATTCGAGTTTAAGCATGGGGATCTCGCGTATTATAATAGCTAGAGTATAGGTTTAAACTTGGCAAAGTTGCTAAATTTGGTGCTCATTAATAATCCAAAGAGAAATTGGAAATATCTCAAACAGTATCCGAGAAAATTAGGAAAAACTGGAAAATACAATTTTTAAAAATCGTTTATAACTCCTTTGGAGTTTGAAATATTTTAAATGTGTAAAAAAGTTGCCCAAGCAACTTTTTAAGCCGAATCGGATGGTGGTCACAAATTTTTCCTAGGTCGATTCGTTTTTGTTTTAGACAACCAACTTTGTTTTTTGTGATGGGCAGCATATCGCGTTTTTCTTCGTTATTAAAGTTCATTTTTAGGACTAACAGGCCTTAAAAACTTTTAGATTGTTAATCGGTTGTCATGGAAACAGCATAAACTACAATGACCGGCCAACCTGATTTATAATGGTTATTGTTTAAAACGTATTTTTTGAAATTTGACAATAAAAGAAAAAGTAAAATACCATGTGTGATACATCAATGGATTTAGAAAAATAAATGCTATTTGATAATGTAAATAGCATAACTTGCGCCCATAAGCAAAAACAAAGTTGGTTGTCATAAAATAAAAACGAATCGATCTAAGAAAAATTTGTGACTACCATCCGATTCGGCTTAAAAGTTGCTTCGGCAATGTTTTTACACATTTCAAATATTTCATACTCCAAAGGAGTTATAGACGATTTTCAAAAATCGTATTTTACAGTTTTTCCTAATTTTCTCGGACCCCGTTTGGGATATTTCCAATTTCTCTTTGGATTATTAATGAGCACCAAATTTAGCAACTTTGCCAAATTTAAACCTATACTCTAGCTAATATAATAAGCGAGAACCCCATGCTTAAACTCGAATTTCAAACACCCTGTATACATAATCTATTTATTTTATTTTCTTCCACCAAGCTAACTAATAATTGTTTTTCCTCCATGGTATAATTTATTCTTTTTTTTTTCGCCATTTCAACACAAAATAAAATAATAAACACCGAACTGTAACTTTATATGTGACTAACAGCTGATAGCAACAACAAGATGTCACAGGGAGCCGTTTTAACAGCTGTGATGTAAATGGCCAATGAAAATTAGCCATTTCAATCTGCCGCTAAAATGTGCCGACTTCTTGCAACGTTGCCAAACCGAGTTCTAACTTAGCTAAGATGTCTAACAGATTCCGGAATATGTTTTCTGTGCAACGCATTGGTATCTTGAGACGGTCTTAAATATAAGGCGGGCTTATATAAGTTCGATCTTGAGATGTGTCGGAGAAACCGGGCATTAATTTGGCTATCTTATGCGTTAATAACTTGCAACTCTCTGTGTCAGTAGCGGCACATTAGAACTTGCAATGAAGGGGCTGTAGTGATATATGTAACCAAAATTGGACTATGAAGAGGGGTTAAAAAATCACAAGTCTTAAATTTTAAATTTCTATTTTTTCGCTCAGAGGCAAACGAAAAAATTGATTCCTTATAATATATGTACTTGTACAGAATTTTTTGTTTTTATTTAGATTAATTTTGACCCATTTGCAATAAAAAATGTCAATAATATTTTTGAAAAACAGAAAATAAAACACCAGAAATAATAATATTTTAGCTCGTATGCTAGTGGCTGTTAACTCGACTTAAGCTGCAATGATTGCAGACCCAATATATCACGCGTCACCCCCACTCCATGTCTACTCGCCATAACGTATACATATAGTGTATAGACCTCGCTTTATTATTTTACCTTCATTGCACTTTAAAATCTTTCAGTTCACAACTAAAAAAGTCGTTTAAAACTAGATTGTTAATCGCATGTAACCAGAAGTTAAATATTCACTCACAAGGTACTTACGAGTGCTTGATTCATATTTCGCTGTAGACTCTTCCGTATTTCTCATAAAATTAACTCATACGCTTTGGGCTTGTTGGTAATCAGACGACGTCATTGTAAAACCACAAACAAGAAATTTCTATTTACATTTTATCTTCAGAACTTCAAATCGCAACGAAACTTAATTATCTAAGAGTTTTATTGTCTCCCTTATTTTGGTATTTATCGTTAGCCGGTTTTATAATGCTTCCAAAATCCTCTCTCCTTACACAAGACTGAGGTTTAAATAAAGAACTAACTTTAAATTGAAACCTAATATTCTCCGAAGTTCTTCCGAGTGCAGTTTTTGTAATTCGTGCTAATATTTTAATCAACGTAAGGCCTCGGTCTAAAAAAAAACAGCGTTTCGGTAACGTTTGGATTATAATACATTTTTGTGGTAACATTATTTTATGTGAATATCCTCAAAGTAAAAGGAAATTCAACACAAAAGTAAGAACACAACAAATATAAATTTTACACGCATGCCACAGCATTAAAGCCCGCTTGAATAAGATCTAAAGGCAACATCTATTTGGGTTTATCTCCTGCTTTGCAGCTCTTTCTCGACTCTTAAACCGACGCTAGAGTAATTTTTCTGGGTTTTGCAGATACAAACGTAAGTCCAGCAATTCTTATAAACCGCCAACGCATTTTCGACGTATCGTTACTAAATGAAACAACAGAAGTACTTGGTCCTTTATTATTCGTATTGCAAACACCATCGAGCTTAATGTCGAAAATGTTATTGTCAATATTTATTTCTGATTAACCCCTATTTTTGTATGAGATACGAATAATAGTTCAGCTGTAAGAAATAAACATTGCTTAAATTATGAGAATGATTTTATCTAAGTATTCTTATAAATACTGTATGCGCCAGGACAAAGGACACCGAAAAGCAAGGCTTTATTAAACATAAAAATTACAAAAACCAACAAACTTATGTGGAAATAAGTCCATTTTCTGCATTTTTGAGGTATAAAACAAGTTTCTATGTGTTTGCCGTTTCGTTCCAGGCAGCACTCGTAACGTTTACAATCGTTGCAATCTTTTCACGTGGTTCAGCAATGGTTTCCGGTGCGTTCTCTCGAAAAACGGATTGTTTTAGCATACCCCAAACGTAAGCATCAGGCGGTGTGAGATCAGTTGAATGAGCAGGGTATGGAAAGTCCGTACGACGGGAGATTACGCGGTCATCAAAATTCTTATGAAGCAGTTCAAGGAATTGTCTCGTTGTGTGGCATGTAGTATTGGGTACCAAGTCGAAGGTTTCTGGCGCGACAGAATACGTTAAGATCTCTCAGGAATGATGTCAGAATCATTTCTCTGTATTTCACGTGATTCACTGTATCAGCATTTCGCATTTCGTCTTCCACAAAATGAGGGCCCAGTTTGCCGTTAGCAGATACTGCACACCAAATTGTTACACGCCTATGAAAAGGTTTCTATAAGATGACGTCTGGCCGTTTAAGGCCTAGAAATCGACTTGTCTGTCGATTGATAAATCCAGTCAGGTGAATATGGCTTTCGTAAGAAAACCATACATTCGAAATGAACATTAGATCATCGCAAACAATTGCTAACATTGAAGCACAATACACAACTCTCGTCTGCTTGTCTGCATTATTCAAACTTTGTCCAATCTGTATTTTATAGGCAAAACCCCCAATTTCTTGAGTATTGTTCAGGTAGGCGTTTGACAAATTCATCTTCATGCAAGTACGTTCGCCGGAGACTCTTTTTTGGAGATTTTAACGCCTGTTTGTAAAGCCTTCATTGATTCTCATTAGTCGTTACAGTAACTGGACAACCACTGCAGCCTTTTTGTTATGCCTCGACATTTTTCAACGATTATTAACTTATCATTGTTAGTTGGTGGCGGCTTCTGAAAGTTTTCTCTAATTTGATAGACAACCACTAACAAACTAGGTTCATTTGATCACCCAGTTTCATGTGAGCCAAAATAATGCTCAAGAATAAAAAGTTTTTCTTGCGTTCTTAGCGCTATTTCGAATCTTTTGACATTACAACAAATTGTTGAGTTTCCATAACAACCATTGCCAAAAATATCACTTCATGCGTTTATAATTAAAAGGTCTTTACATTTCAGTATGCATAGCTAGAGATAAGGTGTAAAATTAGGCCGGTAAAATAAAAAATATGTTAAAGATTAAATATAAATAAACTAAAAAAAAATTCTAAATAATCGTCAACGAAAATCATCTTTTTAGGTATATTAAGTAATAAACTTCCTATTTACACCAAGATATTTATTTATGTATATGGACATCAAATCTCCTTGTTTATAATTTTGTTAAAGTACATTGTTAAATACATTTGCATCAACTTCGAAAATAACGAAAGACAACTGTGCAAATTATATTGCATTGTGCAAGAGACAGTAAAATTATTTTATTTCTTTATGCTTTGTTGTGGCATAGCATAAGACAAAGAGTAGTTTATGACTTTAATATCTCAAATTAAATTGGAGGAATTACCTTACAGAACATTTGTTATAGTACTTAAAATCCTTAAATTTATAATTATCCCACTTGGCATTACAATGATTTAAATTATGGCTAAGGAAAAAAATCATTATTTTAAAACGACTGAAAACATACAATAAACTATTAGATGGGAGTAGAAGTGAAGCCAACGTTGCAAGATTCAGACAAGCAGCTACCTATTTGTTTAGTAAATCAGAAATTTTGATTTGTGTTTTTAACATTACACGGTAGAGCATGAAATTATACAAAGTACAGTATTCATTAGTGCATTAGTGGTTAATACTAATGGGCAATAATTGCAATTTGTTATTATGGGTAATGTTATATTTATATGTACTGTAAATAAGCTTGTGTATGTAAATTAAGACTAATATTATACTTTTGCATAAATAACGAAGTACAAGTCCCCTTCGTATATTTAATTTTAATGTGTTTACTTTATAATTTTAGCTTTATAATATTTAGCTGTATTAGGGGTAGACTCTTCTAACAAAAACAAGCTCTTATTTCATTGTAGCATAATTTTAGTAGATGGTAGTGCAAAAACACAAGATACTTTTTAAAATATTTTGGAAAACAAGCAACTAAAACTAGCACAAGACAGTGAAAAATGAAAAACTAAACTCAGTTCCACTCAACAGTCCTACACCTAGCGGTAATTAGACTTAAGTTATTGTTGAAGTTATCCTTATACAGTGCCAGCTTCTAGCAAATAAATAAAACCATTAAAGACTAACACTTTTATTTTTATATAGAAAAGTTGTTTTACAAATCAAAACGACTGACAGTTAAATATTCAATAACAACAGTGTCAAAAAAAAAAACTTGAACTAAACTATCTGATTCCGCTCAACACTCCCACTTTTAGTTACAAGTTACTTGCAAAAGAAAACAAAATCAAAAAAATGAAAATTGATCAAAAAAAAAAACTACGTTATTTTCTTTTTGGCACAACGCTCACCAACGTTCGAAAATGTTGATGCTTGTTCTTTGGTAACGCCTTCGTCATGATATCCGCGAGTTGCTCATCCGTTGCCACGTAATTCAATTCGAAAAACCCTTCTTCAAATTTCTCACGTATGAAATGATATCGAACGTCTATATGCTTTGTTCGTTTGTGAAATTCCGGATTCTTCACAAGTCGGATCGCGCTCTGGTTATCCATGTAGAAAATTGGTACCTGCATCTCCATCAACAATAATTCTGATAATAGCCGCTTGAGCCATACCAATTCCTTGACAGCATGAGATGCCGCTATGTACTCTGATTCAGTTGTTGACAATGCTACAGACTTCTGGCGTTCAGATCCCCAGCTGATGATACCATTGCCGAAAATGAATGCAAAACCTGATGTTGATCGTCTGGTTTCTATGTCGCCTCTAACGTATTTCAGAATGCGTTTGACTGCATTCACGTGGGCCACCGCCGGATTTTCCATGTGTCGGCTGACATTGCCAACAGCAAAACTAATGTCAGGTCGCGTTGCCACGGCCAAATACATCAGACTACCAACTGCTTCACGATATGGAAAGTCGACTTTTACATCCGCTTCAAAATCCCCAAGATTCTGAGTGTTGTCCGATGGTGTCGCAACTGCATTACAATTTGCCATGTTGAAACGATTGAGCACCTTCTGCGCATACGCTTGTTGATGTACGTGTATTGATCCATCCGATCGCTGGTCAATTTCAAGCCCCAAGAAACATTTGAGCTCAGAAGCCTTAACTTCGAATTTCCTACGCAAATGCTCAATCACTGGCAAAATAGCATTCGCCTTTTCCGCCGCAATCAATCCATCGTCGACATAAATCGCCAATATCATCATGCCTCCTTTTCCGTTGCATACGAAAACGCATGGATCCGATTTACTAACTTTGAAATCGAATTTGCCAATGAACGCCGAGAATTTCTTGTTCCAACAACGCGACGCCTGTTTCAATCCGTACAAACTCTTCAATAGCTTGCACACTCGTCCGCTGCCATCATCATATCCAATCGGTTGACTCATGTAGACGTTTTCTTTCAAATCGCCATTTAGAAAAGCCGTTTTCACATCAAATTGCTGCAACTTCATGTGTCTAGATGCCGCCACTGCCAAAATGGCCCGAATTGATGTGAATTTGACCACCGGACTGAATGTTTCCTGATAATCGATGCCATACTCCTGTGTGAAGCCACGTACCACCAAACGCGCCTTGTAGCGTTCGATGCTTCCATCTGGATTCTGCTTTAGCTTGAAAACCCAACGATTATCAATTATCTTTTGGTCTTTCGGTGGATTGACCAAACTCCATGTACGATTTTTGATGAGTGAATCGTACTCCTCATTCATTGCCTGCTCCCACTGCTTGTGATTGCTCGACTCGGTTGCCTGCTCGTACGTGTGTGGTTCTCCATTGACTGCTAAAATAGCGTGTGCAATCAATGCAAAATACGTTAGTTTCTTCGTCGCCGTTATTGTGCTTCGGTCGCGCAAACGTCTCTCGATGACATTTTCATTATCGAGATCGCACAATGTACCACGACGGGTTGGTTGATCTGGTATCTCATATTCTTCTACATCCTTATCCGATTCGCCATCAGATTCACTCGCATTCTCATTGACTGCCTTCTCAACGTCACCTATCTCAATCGTTACCGTTGATTCCTCCAATAGAAATACCACATCACGTGCCACTTCGATCCTGTTCGCCTCCGGATTCCAGACGCGATATCCTTTCGAATTGCCGTCATATCCGACGAATACACACTTTACTGCCTTTGGGTCCAGCTTCTGTCGTTTCTCTTTTGGAACATGTACGAACACCTCGCAACCAAAAATTCGAAAATGATCGATTTTTGCCTTTTTGTCATGCCACAGCTCATACGGTGATTTATTCGACATAGTGCTCGTACCAGTTCGATTCAAGACATGCACCGCCATGTTGACTGCCTCCGCCCAGAATTTATAATCCATTTGTTTGGAATGGATCATGGTGCGCGCAGCCTCAACTATTGTACGATTATCGCGTTCCGCACAACCATTCTGCTCTGGCGTATATGGCACCGTTCGTTGATGTTGAATACCCTTGCCGTCGAAAAACTCCTTCAGATCCAAATTTACGAACTCCATCCCGTTGTCAGATCGAAAAATTCGCACCGTGTGACCGCTTTCTTGCTGCATTCGTATCACCGCATTTTTGACCTTTGCTGCCACTTCCGATTTTTGCTTCAGGAAGTACACAAAACGAAAATGCGAATAATCATCTTTCAAAAGTAGAAAGTACCTCGAACCGCCAATTGAATTCGTTTGCATTGGTCCGCAAACGTCTGCATGAATGATTTCTCCACACGTTTTTGACTTTTCCTCACGAAGTTTGAAACTCCCCCGATGATGCTTGCCATACAGGCACGCTTCGCATGCGAAATTTTCGTCGATAAAATCAATTTCATTGTTCCGCAAAAATTTCTTCACATGTGCAATATTTTGATGACCCAATCGCTCATGCCACGATCGGAGCGAAACTCGTTTCACTGCCACGTTTGCTACATCGACTCCTGTTGGTTCAATTACCTTGAACAACATCTGGAACAATCGATCCCGTCGAACTCCCACTGCAACGATGTCTCCATCCTTGATGATTTCACAGCGCTTGTTATTCGACTTCAGTTGATATCCGCGATCCGTGACTTTTCCCGAAGAAAATAAATTCATGTGAATTTCTGGCACATACAAAACATTCGCAATGTGCTTGCGAATCCATTTGGCACCGTTGAATGCCAAAATATTGATGTCACCTCTTCCTTCAGCCACGATTTTCGAACCATTTCCAATTGTAATACTCGACGATGCCTTCTTGAAATTTTCGAACCACTCACGTCGATGACTCATGTGATCACTTGCGCCCGAATCCAAAATCCATGCGTCTTTATCATCCTTTGATGTTAAGCACACAAACGCACCTTCGGATGGGCTTTCCTCTTTTCTACTGGAACTTTTACCAGATTTACTCCTTCCTTGAGTACAATCCCTTTTCCAGTGACCAGTTTCTCCGCATGAGAAGCACTTGCCCCTTGGTTTATCACTTTTGTCGTTCTTCTTGCCTTGCTGATGTGACGAATGTTTTTTTTTCGAATTATTGCTTTTTTTGAAAAAATTCCGTTTGGCCGCTAGTGCCTCAGCACCCTCGACTTGACCTTGCGCCTTTAATCGAAGCTCCTCTGTCATCAATCGTGCACGCAAATTCGTCATTGTTTGATTAGCCGACGCCGTTGACTCCCACGCACTATGAAAATGATTATATTCAGCCGGCAACGACATTAAAATCTTTGTCATGACCATTGTGTCGGAAATGTCCTCATTCTGATCCTTCAGTTGCTGCACAACTTCGGTCAGCTTCGACAAGAAAGTTGCGACGTCATCACCCGGCTCCTTTGTGAAACCATAAAATTTCTGTTGCAGATATAATATGTTTGATTTTGATGCTTGCTCATATGTGCCCTTGAGTATTGTCCACATTGCATGTGCCGTTTCACAATTCATAATTTGTAGCACGGCCTGCTTCTTGCATGCTGTCGAAATTATTCGTCGAGCCTTTGCATCCTGCTTTTTCCATGTAACAATCTGCGTCGCATCATCACCACTCGCCACTGTTGGTTTCTTGATGGTACCGTCCACAACATCGAACAATTCACCATCCTCCAAAATTTGACGTATCTGGAATTTCCACGTCAACCAATTTTGGCTGCCTTCTAGCTTCTCGATGCTCACACGATCACCTTCCATTTTGTCTAATCTCGCACCGGCACCAAAAACAAATTGTCCAGAAATTATCGAAATTTCACAAAATATTTTCGCCGCGTGACCGAATTTAAATGGTCCAGAAAATCGTCGCCTTTTACTTTACAACATCAATCAACTGTCGCCTTCACTGTTCTTTACTTTTATTTGCTAGTGTGGTCTGGGCCCATAACCTGTTGAAGTTATCCTTATACAGTGCCAGCTTCTAGCAAATAAATAAAACCATTAAAGACTAACACTTTTATTTTTATATAGAAAAGTTGTTTTACAAATCAAAACGACTGACAGTTAAATATTCAATAACAACAGTGTCAAAAAAAAAAAACTTGAACTAAACTATCTGATTCCGCTCAACAGTTATAAATAAATAAAACAACAATTCAAAAACGCAAGAACACTCTGATGTAATTCTATCATTGAATAAAAAGATGAATTCTATGGGTGAAAATCACATGATTTATTACTATTACATTTAATTAATGTAGATTCAAAGTACCTGAACAGTTGAAATTTGTAGCAATATTTCATCTTATAGGCATTCAATGTACGTCTACAATTGTTATAACTAAATAAAACTAAGTAAGTTATAAATCAAAACCTGTACTGCTCCAAGCACGTTGTTGTATTGTAATCTTTAAGATTTAAAATATGTTTTCTTCCTAATTGGGCCCCAGTGTACTTTTCAAGACCGACGCGACGTGGAATTTAAAATGTGTAACGAAACGATGTGGTCCAAAAACATCAGTTACATCATATTTAGACCAAAAGTATTTTGCTATTGTAAAATTATTAAGAATTTTATCCCTGTGAGGTTATGATTTTGCCTTATCTTAACGAAAAACTGTAGTGCAACCTCCATTATCCGGACTTATTGAAGATTAAGATGGTCCGAATAATAAAAAATCCGAATAAACAAAAGGAGACAAAGTCACGTGTTACGCAACTTATTCGTATAAACTGCAATTGTGTATGAAAAAATTTATTAGTTTTGTACACTCCGAAATAGTTAATATCCGGATAATCAAGGTCCGGATAACAGAGGTTTTACTGTATTTTAATTATTTTAAGAACTATAGTAACTGAATTCCTTTAAAATTCAGTTTAAAACATCTGATACTGGTTTATAATATAACCATTCATTTATTTCTCATTTTTCAATTGATTTATTACAACAGAAATATTAATAAAAGTACAATAAAACACGGCCAGTGCTGCACTTGTTTGCGTTGATATAATTTAAAAAGTAGGTCGCGCAATTCCATCATATCTTCTTCAACGATCCCTCTGAAAACTGGATTATCTTTAAAACACCGCGTTACATATTTCGCCTTTTCTTGCAATAGAAATCGCGTTAAGGATTCCTCGGATTGGAACGCATCTGCAGTACATTCGTCAGAAATGCATGTAGTACATCTATCACATATGGAATGGAGCTTGGCTATCGCTCCGATATCTTTACAACGAGCGAAAAATTCATCGTGCGGTAACAATTCATCGCAGTTCAATCCGTGTTTGGTAATAATTTCGGAGAAGTTGTTGTAATAATGCTGTAATAGTTCTTCGTAGTGTTGAGTTCTAAAGTTTCGACGCGTGTTGGTGATTATCATGTGCACTACATCCAAATTTGGAGGTCCGTAATGGATCATTTGATAGTCTATTAAAATACTGTCGATGGTGCTTTTGTCTTTGTACAGAAAAAGGAAATTTTTATACCACAAATCGCCGTGTAGTATGGTATTTCTTAGTTTACTGTTTGAATACCCCGGGGAATTTTCGGATGAATCAATAGCTTCCCGCAATTTTTTTCTAAAGTTTTCCTTTCCGCTCTCGTCCTCAGATATGCAGTTAATTAACTCAAATACCGCTTCCAAAGCGTATTTGTACCATTTTGTGACAACATTTTCTTCCTGTGTAAACAGATTATCTTTAAAAATGTCTGGATGTAAGTCGGGTAAGCGAAATGTCTTTTTCAATTCCCGCGATTTTGCCTCTTCGTATAAAACAGAAGAACTGTGGAATTTCGCAAGGTTTTTTAAAGCTATTTTACAGTCTTCGAGATTTAGAAAATGTTCTTTTGAGGCCTGAGCGCCCTTGTAGCCCCGAAGTGATAAATCTTCCAGGACGATGCGGTATGGCTTACACAAATAGGGCTTGGGGGCAAAGTCAATGTTTATGCCATACATCTCATATTCCTGCAGTAGAGAGTTGTAAACAAATTCTTCTTTTTCATACGCGCGAAGGGATAGGGCAAACTCAAACATTATCTTGAATGTGCCGTTCAATATTTTCATAAAAAAGTTTTGTGTGTGATGGGAACCCGCCTCCATTTCATATTCTATTTTCAGTATGAAGTGCTCACCTAGGTAGCCCTCCACTTTGTTTGACAAGCGATCAATACTGTAGGAAGTGAGTTTCCAATTTTTTTGTTTCGAGAAATTGTGTAGGATGGTCCTACATTCATCTTCGCTAAATAACTTAATTTCTTTGTCCATTGTTCTATAAATATCGAAAAAAACATTCACAGTACATTTTAATTGTCTGTAATAGTGCATACACAAAAAGCAAATTACGGCGGTTCTTATATACAGGGAGGACCAAATTCTAATATTTTACAGGGTATCTCGGTTACCGTAATAGTTAGCGAAAAGTTGATATCGTTCTCTGGGGCTATTTTTTGAGAAAAGAGCGCCTATGTATTTAGATTTTTTATATTGCTTTCCAGTGTGTCACTACAGACGAACAATGAAATTTCAACATTTTTTAAGATTTACTAAACTACTTTATTTATTAAGATAGAACAAAGTGTTGTAAGGTTTTTTATACAGATTTTTATGCTTAATTTAAAAACAAATTTAAATTTGTTTTAGCGACCTTGACTTTCGAGATATAAGGTAAACTTATATTTTTTTAATTGGAAACCTTTGGCCATTACTTAATTACTTTATATGAAAGAAAATTGTTTTAACTTTCCAAAAATATATAGTTTTATACAGGGTGAGGCCTCACTTATGACACCACCACTTATTTTGTTATTGGAAAGAATTATCAAAAAAAGTTTCAAGTAAAAGTTGTTTGATACAGTATTTCCCAAAATATTATCATCTCAAATTTTTGTTTGCTTTTGTATTTTGGGAGTTGCGGCACCATATTTGTTTTTTTGTTTTTTGTTTTTTTTTTTTTTTTTGTTTTTTTTTTTTTAATGGCAACATACATATTTTTTATACGGTTTGAAAGACATTTGTTGCCTCTCTTTTACGCACTAAAACTTTTATAGCCTTAAATAACAAAATTTTTAAGAAAATCCCAATAAAAAATTGTTTTAAAAGCGTATTAATTAATTTACACAGTGGGCTTTGAAAAAGATTCAAAACGGTAAAAAAATAAAAACAAAGTTAATTAGGTTACAACGGTAAACACAAAACTTCTGTAATAAATTTTATACCATTTTGTATCATTGTCAAAGGCTTCTAACGTAAATTAATTAATAACGTACGCTTTTAACAAATAATTATTCTTTTGGGATTTTCTTAAAAATTTTGTTATTTAAGGATATAAAAGTTTTAGTGCGTTTAAAAGAGAAAGAAAATGTAGAAAAAAAATATGTATGGTGCAATTAAAAAAAAAAACAGATTTGGTGCCGTAACAAAAGAAAACAAATTTGACATAAAAATATTTTGGGAAATACTGTATCAAACAACTTTTTTTTGAAACTCGTTTTGATAATTCTTTCCAATAACAAAATAAGTAAGTCATAAGTGATGCCTAACTCTGTATAGTTTTTGAAAAAAAAAATAACCCAGATATAGCTGATTTTGTAAAAATTGCCTCATCAAAGTTTGCAATGATTTTGTAAAGTGATGTTTGCAATTAATAAACAAGTAAATGACATATCCTAGTCAATTTGTCAATTGAAGCAAATCCGTGTATTCTTTTGTATTTCATTGTGGTATTGTGAACATGACTAAATTTTAACACTGAAAAGTTTAATATGTTAGAAGTTTACATCATTAAAACGTTGCGGCTGCTGCAGTATTTACTTGAACATGATGTTTAATTATTTAATAAATGCAAACCTTCTTAACATATTGTTCTATTTTAATAAATAAAGAAGTTATAATAAAATTCAAAAATGATGAAATTTCATTTGTCGTCTATAGCGCCAAAATGGAAAGCGATATTAAAAATTACATATACGTTCTTTTCTCAAAAAAATAGCCCAAGGGACCAATATCAGATTTTTGCTAACTATTACGGTAACGGAGATACCCCGTAAAACATTCAAATTTGATCCACCCTGTACTGTATGATTCAAAAGAAAACTTCTATAAATCCACAGTAGAGATTAAAGTAACAACAGCTATGTATATTTAACTTGGTACAAAAAATAATTGTGTGTTTCAATTATCAAAATAATACAAATACTTCGTACATTTTGATCACTCTGTGTGCGGATGTCAAAAATTAATAATAAATATGTTTCACACAAACTCTTTTATCTCCAAGATATCGTTTAATCTTCTTTTAATCTAGACATGGTATTACCACAGCTTTATTAGTATTACTAAACGTTTGTGTCAACTTACGACTGCTGGTATTCAATAAATCTGTGGACGGCATCCTGTCTGTGGATCAACTTAAAATTACATCGCCAAATAAGCATACCTCCGTTATTTCAAAATGGGAGGCATTCCAGTTCTCGTCTAGTTTAATTTGGCGCAATTCTATTTATTTGAGATATTTTTAAAAACTCTTACTTTGGTTTTTAGTTTATTTCTGGCACTGGACGTCCCGATAACACTGCTTGTGTGTTTTCGCTAGTTGGCATGCGCATCATTTTGCCCTTCCATTCCACAGAATGTCGATGAAGCACGATCGAGGCGTAACTTAATAGGTACAGGGCGATCAAAATTGTTCATTTTGCTGTAAATATAGTTTGAGAAATGTTTGTACAGATTGGTAATTCAAAATTAATTTCTTTATACAAGTTCACAAAGTATATTTTTATGCAGTAGATAATTTATTGCTGTCTGTAAAAATCGTTAGTTAAAATTTTAGTTGTTAGGCCTTTATTGGCTTAAAAATCAAGGATAATTTTGCCAGGTCAAGCTACCTGCATTAGGTACGGGCAGACAGATCAAGGAATTTAAAAAACTGAAAATGTAGTTTAAATAGGTGAAATGAACATGCCCTGTAATTATTACTAAAATATCTATTCATTTTTTAAATATTGACCTTTATATGTTTAAAAATTAAGGACAAGTGTGCTGTTTAGAGCTACATCCATCAGGTACGGACAGACAGATTAAGGAATTTAAATAAAACAAAAAGCGTAGTTTTATATACGTGAAATAAATATTACATTGCGAATTTTACTAAAATATCTTTTTTAATTTTCAGATATTACACTTTGTATGTTTAAAATCTAGTATAATTTTGCTGAGTAAAGCTACATGCGTCAGGCACGGACAGACAGATTGAGGAATTTAAATAAAGCTTAAAAAATACTTTCATTTTCGTAGAATAACCATGCCCTGTAAATTTCATTAAAAGATTTCTTTAAATTTTTTAGATAATTTACTTTACCCTTTACTCCTAGGGGAATTAAATAAAAAAGTTTTAATAAATTAAAGTTGTTTCTCGTTGAATACATAACTAAAAATTATTTGCAATTAAACAGAGTGTTCTATTGTTGCGTAATGTTGTCCCTTTAAATAGAAAATTCTGTAGATATATTTTTTAAATGTCAAATAAAATTACCAGTCAAAAAGATAAAAAGCGTTCTGGACTTAAAATCTATCGTTTGAGTTATTTTTGTTTTCTTTTTTAAATATCAATAAAAAATGACTTAAAAATAATCAGAATAAATGGAAATTAATGTGACATCAAAATATACCAAAGGGACGACTTAACATCTACAATTTATATTTCCAAATCAAGTTGTACCTTTAAGTATTTAAATGTCTTGTAAACATGATTTTGTGCTTAATAAAAAAAAATTTAATTAAATATATTTATTGGAAAGTCGTGAAACGCTAAAAAAAAAATTTAAACAATAAATAGAAATACATTGTGGATTTTAAGAAATTTAAATACTTACCTCAATGTAAGAAAATTTAAGGTAAACTCTTCAGTTAGCCTTATATTTATTAAGATGAGATTTCTAAATACAATATCTTAAATAATAACCCAAATCTACTCTTAGATATATTATTGATATAAAATGTTTTTGTTACTATAAAATTTAAGTTTTACATCAGTTGCTGATGTAAATAATGGTTTTATAATAGTGATTTTCTTGCTTCGTACTTCATGACCAAAATCGATATAATGGACCGTAAAAAATTGCAAAAGAGAGATAGTTTACTATACTATTAAATTTATTTGAACTTGAACTTTGTTCTTATCTCTTTTACAAATATCACAAACATAATTTGCATGTTCTAAAAAAATATAAGTTTCGCTTTTAACTTTTAATGCATTTCTATTTCGTCATCCGGTTTGCTTCAGTTAGGTCTGAATCTGATAAAGCATTTATTCTCTCAAAAATTCCCCATCTTTTTATGGATAGGGTTGAATAATTTTTTGTTGTCCATTTTACAATATTCATTATTAATTTAGCAAAAATATTTTCTGTTTTTATCTTAAATTATATTTTAAGAGCCAATGGTACTCACGTGGCGTCTGACAGATTGGCGTTAGAAAAAGCGACTGTGGTTACTACACTTGCTCAAAACAGAGATACAAAGTGTTCTATAAACTAGAAGCTGACAGACTCCACGCGGGTAGCCAAGGATTAAGCATTTTGAGCATTTTGAACTTTGATAAATTGTCAAAATGATGAGTCTTACAAAGATTGTTTATTAAAAAGTAAATCCCTTAATTCTGTCACATCTTCCTCGATAATTTCCCTGAATACATCATCTTCCTTAAAACATCGCACGATGTACTTCGCTCTTTCTTCAAATAAATATTTAGTTAATGTTTCTTCCGTCTGGAACGCATCAGTCGTGTACTCGTCTGGCATACTAGTGACGCACCGATCACATATTGCTTGTAGTTTAACAGAAGTTTCCACATTTTTACACACTTCAAAAAATTCTCTTTTAGACAAAATTTGATCACAATTTAACCCCGCACTGTTAATATTATCGGAGAAACACGAATAATAATATCGTAACAACTCATCGTAATGTTTTTTTCGAAATTCGCGCCGCGTGTTCGTGATTATCATTTGTACTACGTCTATTGATGGTGGTGCGTATTTAAGAGTCTGGTAGTCTATTAAAACGCTGTCGGTTGCGACGCCTTCTTCGTAGAGGAACAGAAAATTCTTGTACCACAAGTCACCGTGTGATGTTGCGCATCGGAAATGTTTCTTTGTATCGAGGGTGGTACCAAATGACGCGGCCGCTTCCTGTAATTTTTCTTTGAAATTATTCCTCGTGATTTCGTTCTCTGGAATGAAGCTAATCAGTTCAAAGACGCCCTCCATAGAATACTTAAACCACCGCGTGGCGTGATTTTCTTCTTTTGTGAAAAGTGTGTCCGTGAATATTTCTGGATGTGCTTCGAGTAAGGTAAAATTTTGGTTCAGTTCTTTGGACTTGGCATCTTCGTATATAATCGACGAGCTATGAAACTTCGCTAACGTTTTTAAAGCTATTTTGCAGTCTTGTAGGTTTAAAAAGTTTGTTTTTGAAGCACGCGCACTGGAGTATCCCCGGCAGGATAAATCTTCCAGGACGATGTAGTACGGTTTACACAAATAACCCTTCGGTGAAAAGTCAATATTAATTCCATATTTTTCATACTCTCCGAGTAAGTGACTGTAGAAAAAGTCTTCTTTTTCGTACGCGTTGAGCGACAGGGAAAGTTCGAATATTATTCGGAACGTCCCATTCAGGACTTTCATGAAAAAACGTTGGGTATTAGTTGTTCCTGTTTCGTCTTCGTAGTGGATTTTTACTATGAAGTGTTCGCCAATGAAACCCTCCTTCGTGGCCGATAACGAATCTATTGTATAAGATGTTAGTTTCCGGTCTTTCCTTTTCAAACAACTTTGTAAGATTTCATTGCAGTCTGTTTCGGTTAACTGGTCTTTTAACTTTTCCATCGTGCTAGAAAAAAAAAGAAACAATAAATTATTAATTAGTCTTAAAGTACCCCTATTAAGCTACTCAATACTTATATAAATACCATAAAAATATTTCCTTGTATGAAACCTTTAGCGTTAAATTTCCAATCAATGAAGAAATTTACCAGCAATTAAACAAACTACTGACACCTGATGTGTTTCTCGAACTTATCACTGTAAAACAAGAACCAACATTCGAAATTAACGAACAATGAAATTACTTCTCCAATGCAATTATTTATCATCAAATTTATTACGAAACTACTTTTGATCTGTTTTAATTAGTCATCTTCAGGTTTATTCTGCCTATAAAAAACCCATCCATGAAAAATTTCAAATTGTCTGAGCAATATTTAAAGGTAGCTAAAATGCTTTAAAATTTAGCCTGGTACGTAGATAATAAGGTATACCTACAAGTTCAACCGACAATTCAATAAGTGAATAAAAAAAGTATACTTTAATAACATGTTAATTGTTTTCCCTAAATTATTTTAATGTGTCTCTTACATATAACATTTTACTACTAACAAATGTTGATTTATAATTTTATCCCTAGTGTGAGACACTCTTTAAATCTCCGGAATCACAAAGAATGGGCAAAATTCGAAATTTTCTTAAGTATTTGTTGGATGTACGTAAACTAATAATAACTGACAGAAGTGTTATTAAAAAAACAGAAGTTTTTCACTGGTTTTAAACAGGTTTTTTAATATATTGTTTCAATTTACATTGATTCCGACATGTTTCGTCAATATAGGTTTTAT
This sequence comes from Elmis aenea, assembly GCA_947652605.1. Lineage (NCBI taxonomy): Eukaryota > Metazoa > Arthropoda > Insecta > Coleoptera > Elmidae > Elmis > Elmis aenea. The sequence continues at coordinate 25,963,922 of OX393580.1, forward strand.
TGACTTCCTCAGGGCTACAAAATTTGTTATTACCTATAATTAAAATTACTATACTTATATTCTTAAATTGAATACTTACAACTATGTTATATAATGAAGCAATAATTTTCTAAATTGTTAGACAAGGATGATTCCAGGAAAGTAAAAAACACATTTCAAATACCATGCCACGTGTATGTCGAATATTCTTATTCTTCCTTTTTTCTTTTTTTGTTATTCACATATATATATTATTTTAGTATTTCTAATAGTGATAGTTATTTAACAATTGTAACGTAAAAACACTTCTACATAGAACATATTAAAAATTATGATAAGCTACGGTAAAGTTAACAAACAACACGTTAAAATTTTTTACTTAAAATGAATGAAATTGTTCACATGAGAACCAGTTTTTGACAAAATTTTTTTTGATAAGTCACTATTTTTGTAGTAAGCATTAGTTATTTTTCAAATTAATCAAAAGATGTCACTATTGTTACAATTAATTACATGAAAAATTAGTAATAATAATTAAGTTAAAACATTTTTTTGTATGTACAATATTACTTATTCTATACTTATTATATTGATTATACATATAAAAAAATGTTTTAACTTAATTATTATAACTAATTTTTCATGTAATTGTAACAATAGTGACATCTTTTGATTAATTTGAAAAATAACTAATGCTTACTGCAAAAATAGTGACATCAAAAAAAAAATTGTCAAAAACTGGTTCTCATGTGAAAAATTTCATTCATTTTAAGTAAAAATGTTTAACGTGTTGTTTGTTAATTTTACCGTAGCTTGTCATAATTTTTAATATGTTCTATGTATAAGTGTTTTTACGTTACAATTGTTAAATAACTATCACTATTAGAAATACTAAAATAATATATATGTGTGAATAACAAAAAAGAAAAAAGGAAGAATAAGAATATTCGACATACACGTGGCATGGTATTTGAAATGTGATTTTACTTTCCTGGAATCATCCTTGTCTAACAACTTAGAAAATTATTGCTTCATTATATAACATAGTTGTAAGTATTCAATTTAAGAATATAAGTATAGTAATTTTAATTATAATAACAAATTTTGTAGCTCTGAGGAAGTCAATAAAACCTATATTGACGAAACATGTCGGAATCAATGTAAATTGAAACAATATATTAAAAAACCTGTTTTAAAGCAGTTAAAAACTTTTATTTTTTTAATAACACTTCTGTCAATCATAAAATAACAGGACAACTTAAATTACTAATAATAACTTTTCATTTGACAAAAAAAAAATGAAATGTATTTAAACGTATTGTTATACAGCCTCATAAACACATCTATTTATATGGAATGCATTGCTTTATTAATTTAAAACAATTTTCGTGTCTTAAGCACGATACATTGCGTCTTTCTATTTGTTATAAAACAAAAAATACTGACGTTTTTAATTGAAATTTTTGGTTATTTTCGATATTTTCAATGAATATTATAGTATTTTATGCACGTTAATTTTTGGGTAGTGCCTCAATTGCATTTTTACCAAACAATAAAATAGACTACCATGTGCATTACGTTGCGCTGTCACAACAAAAGGAATTTTAAATAATAAAGCACCACAATTTTGAGGTCAAACAAATTCATTATTCATTAATGCATTGCGCCTCTGTTTTAAACATGATGTTAAATCTATAACATTAAAGTTAATTTTAAATACATTAACGTGAAAATGACGCACAAACATAAATATTTTATTGAAATACAAACTCACCTTACTGTAATTTTCCCTTTTTTATTAGTCAATTTGAAACTATGTTAATCGTATTTTACAGTGTTTATTTTTAATGAAGTTTTGTTTTTTTTTTAGTTTCAATTTATTGAAATACTCCTAAACTTTAAGTTGGTAACAACCCAGAATCGAATAAGACAAATTGAAAAGTTTATTGGAGAATTTTCATGTCATGCACTAATGCACTTTAGCCACTAAACTTGAATGATGTTGCATGTGAATTGGCTCTGGATTGTTCGATCTAGTGACACGGTTTTAAGCCAAGGATAACTGCATTCAGGTAGAAGTTTTACGCACAGAGTAGTTTATTACATAGTGGTATCTATAAACGTTGCAGTTTCTGTTTGTGAATACCATATTTTTTATCGTTGTTTTAAAGGTGTTTAAGAAAAACACAGCTCAAACGATTTCGTAAACAAAAATGTTCAAATGCGATTGAAAACTTTAACCAACAAAATTAGAAAAATCAAGGAGGTGACTAATAATATCAATAATGAGAAATCTTTATTTTGCTTTAAGGCCAATACATCCCGATTAAACATTCATCTGTATAAGTTTTCCTGGTGTATTAATACTCAACATTACTTTTAATATGCTTTATGCATTGTTTTAAAAATTTGCAATAGATTTCGTTCGTTTAATATTTGCAGGTAATTAATGTTGTGCAGGAAATCATTTCACCAGTCAATGTCCAAGAAAAGAAAAATCTGACAATGTCAAGTGTGTCCTCTGTGACGGTAACCACCCCGCCAACTACTAGGGGTGCGTTATCTACAAGGAATTACAGAAGAGAACCTTTCCACCCCTGAGAAATAAGCAGGAAGCGCCAATCAGTAAAATTCTACCTCAAAGACAACCTCAACCTGGTGCTTCCTACGCCGATATACTTAGAGATAAACCCCAACAAACACAGCTCGACATAACCAATCAACAATTCCAACAGCAAATGGCTCACCAACAGCAACCATCAAATGATATGCAGGAGTTGAAATCCATGATGAAGGGCCTCATGGAACAAATGAGTACAATTCTAAACATTCTTACAACACTTGTCTCCAAAATGGTGTAAATGACAACTCATCTCAAAATAGCGATCTTCCATCTTAATGGCTCAACTGTATAAAATAGCATTGTGGAATGCCAACGGCATCGTAAATCACAAGTATGAAATAGAAACATTCTTAGCACTCAATAAAATTGATATTCTCCTAATATCAGAATCCCACCTAACATCGAATACTAGTTTTAAAATACCATATTACTTATTGTTAGTCTATAATGCAGCTCATCCAGACACTGAAAGAAGAGCCAGAGCTGGAGCGGCAATCATCATTCGACAAGGTGTTAAGCACCATTTGCTAAACAAGATTGAAAAACCCTATCTTCAAGCAGTTAGCGTAGTCGTCACCGACTGGTATGGACCAATCACAATATCTGCAGCTTATTGTCCACCAAACTACCCAGCAGACAAACAAGCATTCATAAATTATTTCAATCAACTGGGAAACAGATTCCTAGCAGGAGCTGGCTACAACGCGAAGCACACCAGCTGGGGATCACGACTCACTGCCCCAGGAAGAGGGAAAGTACTGTACGAGGTAATGCAAGAACTTCATCTAGAACACTTATCCACATACAAACCAACTCACTGGCCTACAGATCGTAACAAATTGCCAGACTGCTTGGACTTCTTTGTTACAAAGGGATTTGCAGCTGGATATCTAGGCATTACAACGAATGAGGACATTGCACCAGATCACACTCCTGTGATAGCAACCATCTACTCTGCATTGCAACAAAAAGAACAAACAACAAAACTACATAATCGCAAAACTGATTGGAAACTTTTCAAGGAAATCGTCGAGGATAACCTAAATCTCAAGGTATCATTAAAAACAACAGATGAGCTTGAACTAGAAGTTCACAATTTCACCACCAAAATCCAAGGAGCTGCATGGGAGGCAACACCAATCCAAACACCAAAACCGAATAAGATAAATTACCCAATAAATATTCGTGAAAAAATTGTCGAGAAAAGACAACTTAGGAAAATTTGGCAACAATCACGGTACCCGCAAGATAAAACAAATTATAATAGGGCTGCGAGACAGCTGAAAAAACTACTAACAGAACTCAAAAATGAGTCCTTTAAGAAATACATAGAAAATTTAACACCAACAGCTGACACAGATTATGCACTATGGAAAGCTACTTAAATGCTTAAACAACCACGTGAACATATTCCACCAATAAGAATGCCAAATGGAGAATGGGCCAAAACAGATCGGGATAAAGCAATAACTTTCGCCGAACACCTAAAGAGAGTCTTTCAACCACTACCCTCACATGATGGAGAAGAGGATGAGGAAATCAATACATACCTTAAAGAAGCACAACAACCTAGTGAACCCACGCAACACATTACGCCGAAAGAAGTAATGAATGTTATTAAAAACGAAATACATGCAGGAAAGGCGCCTGGGTATGACCTAATTACTGGCCAGGTAATAAAAGAACTGCCTCAGAAAGGAATCGGTATGATGACTCAAAGTAGCGGAAGTGATACTCATACAGAAGCCAGGAAAACCACCAAACGATCCTACATCTTATCGGCCTATTAGTCTCCTGCCAATAATGTCAAAAGTGTTAGAAAAATTACTGGCAAAAAGGTTGATGAAAGTCATTACTGAAAAAAACCTTTTTCCAGAGCATCAAATCGGCTTCCGAAGAAAACATTCCACCATAAAACAAGTTCACCGGGTGGTGGACACTATAAACAAAACCTATGAAAAAAGAGGGTACTGCGCAGCGATATTTCTTGACGTGAGTCAAGCATTCGATAAGGTCTGGCACCAAGGACTGCTGTACAAACTAAAACAGAAACTGCCAGAAGCTATGTATAATGTCCTCAAATCCTATCTAGAAAAAAGACTCTTTCGGGTGAGATATGAAACTGAACTAACAACGCTTTACCCAATAATAGCAGGCGTACCACAAGGCAGCGTTCTTGGACCTACCCTTTACCTGTTATTTACTTCAGATCTTCCAACAGATGAAAGCGTAACTACCTCGACATTCGCAGACGACACTGCAATTTTAGCAACGAGTCAAGATCCTGTGGAAGCACATAGATTACTCCAAAACAATATAAATCAAATAGAACAGTGGACACAAAAATGGCGCATTAAAATTAATGAAACGAAGTCGGCGCACATTGTCTTTACAAAATGTCACGGCCAATCACCACCAGTAATGACAAACAATCAAATCGTACCCACGGTAAATGATGTGAAATACCTAGGTATGCATCTGGATAAAGGTCTAATATGGAGAACGCACATTTGGAAGAAGCGAAAACAGCTTGATGCTAAATTCCGTAAGTACTACTGGCTTCTTGGGAAGCAGTCGAAACTATCCCTTCGCAATAAACTGCTGGCTTACAACGTCATATTTAAACCGGTATGGACCTACGGGCTCCAGCTCTGGGGAACCGCATCTAACTCCAACATAGCCATTATCGAGAGGTTTCAGGCAAAAGTGCTACGAGCCATGGTAGATGCACCCTGGATTGTAACTAACAAGAACATCTACAAAGACCTAAAAGTGCAAACGATAAGTGACGTGATTGTGCAGTGCAGTACAAGGTACGTTCAACGCCTTGAGGTACATCCAAATGCGTTAGCATTAAACTTACTAGATAACAGTCAACATTACAGAAGACTAAAACGCAAAACTCCGCTAGACCTGGTGCATAGTGTATAAACTCTAAATTTTCTTTTAGTTTTTTATAGAGGGTGTTCACTGGAACACACCTCTTCGAGTCAGTTTCCATAATCAGATCATATGTTTATTGTTTTTCTTTTTAAAAAAACAGATTACATAGAAAACCCATAAAAAAAAAAAAAATTAATGTTAGCAATCACGCGCCCTTTCTAGTACAAGACTTTTTGTTGTTTTTCTTACTTTGTTAGCCGGTTTTGGCCCTAGTCTAATATCTGTGAATGTCACAGGATTGTATTACATTGTAAAAAAGTATTTATTGATTGGTGTGTAAGCGATAGGCAATTAAAATTATTTTTGACAAATACTGAGCCAATTTAATTTATTTAGCATTTCGCTTATTCTAATCAATTTAGAACGTTTTAATATTATACGCATTGCTCTATTTTGTTGTTTTTGCAGTTTATGTATGTTGGTCTTGTTCCATGAAAACCAAATGCTAGCACAGTAATCTGCGTGGTGCAGTTAATGATCAATATATGAGCCGTTTTTTGGAAATTGGCATAAGCCAATTTTATGTTATTTTGAGATATTAAAAGTTCTGCATTTTGTTGTGCATAAAAATATTTATGCTACCTATAGAGAAATTTCACTTATATTTGTTATCTCGGCCTACTTATATTTTTTTTAGTATACAAAATTGTTGACGAATCCCCATTTTTCATTACTGTAAAATAACTTGAGCCACTTTCAGAAATAATAGTTTGTAAAAAGTACGGGCTATGTTGCTTTTGACCGATATCTTTTACTAAAGTGACGCTTGATAAGACAGTAATTTAAGAAAATTATACAGGGATGCGCAAAAGTATAGAAACAGACAAATATGTAGAATACAATTGCAGATATAGTAATGAAATATTGTATGTGAGCGTTATGGTATTTTTCGGATTTGATGAATATATTAAGGTTGCAATCCGACTTCCGGTTCAACCGATAACGTATCCAAACTTTGAAACTATAATTGGAACACCCTATATTTTTATATTTTTTGATTCCTTTTAAAATTTATTTTAAAAAATTTAAAAGGGAATATGGGTCTTAAGTCAACCGATTTCGTCAAATTTACATTTTTATGAAAATTTAGAGCGATACAGCTGTTTCAATTTTCTTAAACATTTAAGTTATTTAAAAAGGCAGTAGAATTTCGTTTAAAAATTAGATTAACAATTGATTAATTAACAATTTATGCCAGCTACATTTAAAAAATATTATACAGAGTGTTTTTCACACTTGGTCAAACTCGTGAAACTTTAAACATCGATAACTCATTTTTCTTAAATACAACACCCTATATGTTTTTACATGGTCTAGTTAGTCTAGTAGAAAATTTGATTGTCCTTCAAAAACATTAACCATGTTTTATAAACTAATATTTTACGAGATATCGCGATTTTATTGTAAATTATTAGAGCAACGTAATTTGTTCGAGTAGGCTATGAAGGTAGACAGCGGTAATTTTGAAACAATTGAAAGATAAATATACCTACAAGAAGTTATAATATTATCTTTTATGTAGATATAATTTTACCGATCTTACGTCTATATCAAGGTTTCTTATTAGAGCCACAATATTTTTCATATAATTGATTTTCATCGTTTGCAAAGTCTTAAAAAGTGATTGATAATGTATTGAGTACGCGAAAAGAACGGTGATTAAACAAAAGTCACTGGCCGTGGCCAGTCTTATTGTTAAGTTAAAAAAACAACGGTTAGGGTTGAAACCGTTTCCGGTTGAACCGAAAATCATACTATAGAAAGACAAAAAAAATAGTTTATAGGATTTAGTAATTGTCCAATCGTACTGGTCCAATGAATAAATGCTTAATTTAAACGTAAAAATGCTAAAATTACATCTACATTATTAGAAATGTCGAAAAGAAGTGAGAAAAAGACTTCCTTGTTTTTATCTTTCAATTGTTTCAAAATTACCGCTGCCTACCTTCATAGCCTACTCGAACAAATTACGTTGCCCTAATAAGTTACAATAAAATCTCGATATCTCGTAAAATATCAGTTTTAGGTATAAAACATGGTTAATGTTTTTGAAGGACAATCAAATTTTCTACTAGAACATGTAAAAACATGTGTTGTATTTAAGAAAAATGAGTTATCTATGTTTAAAATTTAACGAGTTTGACGAAGTGTAAAAAACACCCTGTATAATATTTTTTAAATGTAGCTGGCGCAAATTGTTAATTAATTAATTGTTAATCTAATTTTCAAACGAGATTCTACTGCCTTTTTAAATAACTAAAATGTTTAAGAAAATTGAAATTGCTGTATCGCTCTAAATTTTCATAAAAATGTAAATTTTACGAAATCGGTTAACTTAAGACCCATATAACCTTATACATTTTTCAAAGTAAATTTTAAAAGGAAATCAAAAATATACAGGGTTTTTAAAATAACTGTAGTAAATTGGGGGTATAGGTATAGAAAAGCAAATCCATCACAATTCTATTTTCAAAATAAATGTATTTGCACTTTCGTTTAAGAAGTAATGATTTTGAAAGAAATTGTAAGTAAAATGTTTAAAGATAAAAATACCTAAAATTGTTGCAGCCGTAAACAGCCATAACTTATTTTTCGCAAACAGTGACTTACGTTACTTTCAAAATAAGGGATCATATCTTAATTGTGCTATAATACTTGACTTATTTGTGAATCTAGCAAGAAAACTATTTTTAGAACTTTTTTACTAATGTAATCCACATATTACTGATAAACTTTAATTTATTATGCACTATAATTTCATTTACGATACACATTCTAGTTCTTTATCTTCATTTTAATATCAATCATTATATCACTCGGTATCAGCCTGTTTTCTATTATCATAAATTTGGTTTTGTTTGTATTTAATTTTTATTTAATACACCGTTAGGCCTAATTGTCCAAGTAATTCAGGAAAAAAATGTGTATTGATTATGCCACATCTTGTCTTCTTGGAGCAAGTAATAGTTCCACAGTTTCTAATTCTTTGCCACAAGAACCAAGGGCATAAAGCATTCGCCTTCATCAATTTTGTAAATCTGGAGATTCACCAAAGAATATCCATTCTGTCCTGTTAGATGCTTGTTTTAATCTTCAATACAGAACAAAGAGGCTATTTAACACCACTTTGTGTAAGATCACTTTCGGCGAATACAAATTTAATGAGGTAGTTCTAACCCCCAAATACAATAATTCTATCGATTAGCTTTACTGTGTTGGTTGGTGTATCTGAGCAAAAGTCAATTTTAAGTTTTATCCTTAAAAAAAAATGCACATTAGTTATATTTGATCAATAATAAATTCTTAACTCGCAATCGTTTTAAATTTAGCATTTGTTGGTAATTATTGGATTATATACCTACACGTATCTGTAGTAATTGTAGTGACAAACACCGAGTTAGTAAGACCCTTAAACAATTGATTAATAAAAAAAATTAAATTGGTTTATTACTGAATCATCATTAAATAAATTTATGGAAACTAATTCTAGGCTTACGTCGACTCTGTGTAGATCTCAATTGATTAATGATGCAATTATTACTTCGTATTAAGTTTTCCGTGATCGATTTAACCTTTGCACACTTACAATTACTACATATGGAAAGAGTCCTAATTTTATTAAATCTTTACTCTTGTAGTACAAGTAAGTTTATACGTAACAGTGTGTGTACTATATTCCACAACAATATTAAGATATCTTTTATCTCATGCGTAAGACAATTATTGGTCCACCTTTCACGAATTTTGTTTTCTAGTTGTTTTTAAAACCGATAAGAGTTTTAAAGTTTATTTTTTCCCATTTTACGAAAAAAAATGTGTATTTTTTAATATTTTGTTTTGTGTACTTATTTTTGGACACATTATTTAACCTTACAAACCCTATAAAACGTTTAATGTATATAGGGCATCCAAAATGACCGAAAGGTTTTTTACCGGTAAACGGTAAATATTTTAAGTAAAAACCGGTTAACCTGTAAGTTACCGGTAATTTTTTTAAATTGAAAATTTCATCAGAAAGTACTACCACTTATTAGCAAGCAATATTTTTGTGGTATGTGCAAAGGGTAATTAACAATAACCTATTAAATTTAAATAAAAGTTTAATACATTAACAAAAAAAAACAAACAAATACATTATTTCTTAACAATCAAATCAAAATACATTCAAAGAGATAGTAATTAACAATAACATTAAGTCGTAATAAATTCCTTTAAAGAGATAACTAACAATAACAATTACGAAATAAGTTTAATACATTAACAAAACAATAATACATTTTTTTAAATATTCAGATCCAATTCTTTGTGAGAATTAAAATGTGCACGCAGTAGACTAATCGTATCTAATGTCTTATCAATTAGCCCTGTTCGAATGTTGGTACATTTTGCCCCTGTAGAAGAAAAGGCTCTTTTTGCCTCGAAACTCGTGGGTTTCACTATTAGAAGGTGGTTGTAAATTACCGAAATTACCGGTACCTATTTGTTGTCAAAATTTACCAGCAATTTCGGTAATCATTGGCTGGTTACCGGTAATGGAACCCCTAAATGTATAGCTATATTTTTTCATGTATACTATATTACGATCGATTTTCAATCATTCAAAATTAGAATCACTTTGAATACAAAGATTATAAATAATAAAAGGCCCATAATTATATACAGGGTGTCTCAGTTATCGTAAACAGCATGGGGATCTCTAAACGGTAAGAAACAGGAAGGTAATTAGGAGGGTCAAAATCATAAATGATTAAACAGCACCTATTATATGAAATAAAATCTTGAGAAAATGTAATCGTTTTTGCGCTACTGATTAAAAATTAAATTCATCTTTTCAATAATTAGCTTATAACTTGCTTATTTGAAAACCACACTGAAAATATTTTTTAACATAATTAGGGTACGTTTTTGCGTAGATTTAAAATTTGTTAATAAATTTTACCCATCTTCATTTGTTTTTGTTACTGTAACATCAACTTTCTTATTTTAAATACGGGTGGTTGTTGGCTGTGACACCATTAAAAAGTAAATTTACTTCTCGTTTTCTTGATTTAGGAATTGTTAAGTTTATCTTTAATAATAAATATTATTGAATATAAAGTTAATTTAAAGTGTTTATTAAAAACAAATATTAAGCTAGCTGTACTTAATTATAACATAAAAAATGAAAACAGATAATTAAAAATCTATCTATGGCCAATACAAATTTGAGATTTGCACTTTGAATATAAAAATGTTTTGTATGATTGAGTGTTTTTAAAAAAGCTTATCTTAAAAAGACAGTTGAATATAATTGATGAATTTAGATTAGCTATTTTAGGGACAGTTCATAAAATAAAAAGAAATGCGCTTAGGAAAACATTATTATCTACAAAGCGCAGAAATTAAAAATTGTTATAGATTTGATAGTAATAATAGGTAAAAACCATAAATTATTATAAAATGCAAACAATATCCTAAACTATTTAAGTTTTAATTTTTTATGTGTTTAATTATGTATAGCTAGCTTTTTTATGTATTTTGCAATGGCCACCTCGATTATGCTTAATAAATACAATAGCATTGTAATAACGTACTTGCTTTCCAAGATAAACCTAACAACCCATACATCAATAAAATGAAAAAAAAATGTTCTTATTGATGTCACAGCCAACTACGACCCGTATGTAAAATAAGAAAGTTGATGTTAAAATAACAAAAACAAATGAAGATAGGTAAAATTTACTAACACATTTCAAATCTACGCAAAAAACTGTCATGATAATGTCGAAAAATATTTTGAGTAAGATTTTGAATAAGCAAGTTGTCAGCAAAAACTGAGAACGTCATTTTTTGTTTTTTTATCAATAACGCAAAAAATATTGAATTTTTTCAAGATCTTATTTAAAATAGGAAAGTTAACGTTAAAACAATTTAAAAAAATGAAGATGGGTAAAATTTATTGACAAATTTTAAATCTACGCAAAGTTCCTGATAATGTAAAAAAACATTTTGTGTACCAATAAGCAAGTTATAAGCAAAAATTGTAGACGTAATTTTTTTGTTTTTTTCAATAACGTAAAAACTATTGATTTTTTTCATGGAATAGTGGCTCTTAAATTATAGACCATTTTGACCAATTTAAGCAACGTTCTATCTCTTACCGCATTCTGTCCGCGCTAACTGGGACTCCTTGTATAAAGATCGATTGTGAAAAGTCTAACCAAATTTATGTTACATTCAGCTATTGGCTGATTTTTCCTTAACCAACGAGTTTTATTACCGCAGTAATGGGTAGTTCACACGGTGACATTTAAAGTCGCGACTTTAAAAGTCGCGACTTATGTCACCGATAATATATATCGACATTTTGCGGAAGAAAAACATGTTTAATATTAATAATTGAGTGTAACAACCATAATTTACTCTAAATAAATATTGTCAACTCGTTAAATTTTTGTTTAAAAGCTTGAACAAAGATACATTATTGTGTTATTAATTACCTACTTTAATAAACTTTCGGCAAAAGTAATTAATTTCATGTATATAAATTTGTCCATCAGACGAGTGTATATTTTATGAAATCTTGTTTATTATGAAGCACAAAAAATATTTTAAGTTGCTATAGGTTTAAAATGAAAACGATTAAATGGTAAAGCTTGAAAAAAATTGAAGTTGGAGTACTACATTTTATTTTGTGTTGTTTTTGTAGTTCGGTTAAATTTAATAATATGATTATGTTTTCGCTGAAGTACCAATTAAAATACCAATTAAAATAAAATTAGACTTCCTTGTAATCCTTTCAACAATGGAGCAATGTACTCACTTTATTAAATGCGGGAAAATTGATGGCTATGGGGTCGAATGGGACACCACAATCTACATCTAGTTTCTATCCCAATTATAATGCACTATACGAATATCTAAACGTTTATTAATCGTCTTAAGGATGCCCACGTTTAATTTAGCAAAGTTATGACTGGCGGTGTCTTATCTTAGTTGCTCTTGTAACTGGTAAATTGAATTTGTACCCATTCTCAGCTGTAGTTAAAACATATGCAGTTCCTACTTTGCACTGTAAAAACAGTTTTTTTCTTACTACACATTAAAAGCTAAATATGGTCAATAAAATGATATCTATCATTAGTGTTAAATTTTTACATACTCAATTTATGTTTTTAACATACGAGTGACCTCAGCAACTCTAGTTCTCTATTGAATTTTAATTGTTTTTTACAGTTTTAAATAAAAGCTAATTTAATCTTCTGGTTCAAGTGTGCGAAATTCCAATACAAATCGTTGCTTTGTCGGATTATTGCAGTAAAGTGAACTTGTCTTTTGCTATCAAATGTATTTAATACTAATCCGCACTCAAAAAAGTTAAGGAAATTTTAAAAATTTCAATTTATTTTTGAAAGGAATTTTTAAATTACTAAAGCAATTTCTTTTAAAAACTCTAATTGACAGTTAATAAGGTTATTAGTTTATGTTGCAAACTTTATTTACATTTATGTTAATTTAAATTAAATTACTGTTACCCACTTAACTAATGGCTGTGAATGTTGTTTGTAGGCATTTAATAATTTATATAGTGCAAAGTAGTATAAAGTAAAATTATACTGAACGAACAGGGTAAATCAAATTCGAATGTTTTATGGGTGTCTCGGTTGCAGTAATTGTTGGCGAACATCTGATATCGGTCTCTACGGTTATGTTTTTGAGAAAATTAAGCCTATGCAATCAGGTTTTTTAAATCGCTTTCCATTTTAGCACTAAAGACGAAAAATGAAATTTCATCTTTTTTGAAAATTTACTTTTACTACTTTATTTATTGAACTGTAACAAAATGTTATGAAGGTTTTTTTATACAGAATTTTATGCTTAATTTAAATTTTTAGTGACCTTGACTTTCGAGATATGAAGTAAACTTCAAAAAAAAAACACCTCAGTTGGCCATGACTTTATTTTATTAGGTTTTAATAATACAAAGTTTTATATATTTTATTTTACAAAAAATAACCAAGATTTGGCTGATTTTGTAAAAAATTTCCATCAAAGTTTGTCATAATTTCGTAAGCAAGTGGTGTTTGCAATTATTAAACAACTAAACGTGATTTCAAGTAAATTTTGCACTAGCCGCTAAGTTTTTACCACTTACAATGTAAACTTCAACATATTAAACTTTTTAAAGTGTTCAAATTTAGCTATGTTCACAATACCACAACAAAGAGTTATAAAATGCAAATAAGCACACGGGTTTGCTTAAAAGTTAAAAACAATTCTAGGGTATGACGTTTAGTTGTTAATAATTGCAAAGATCACTTGTTTACGAAATTATGGCAAACTTTAATAGGGGTAATATTTACAAAATTAGCCATATCTCAGTTATTTATTGCAGATTATATAAAACTATATTTTTTTGAAAGGTTGTGGCTATTTGCACCTACAGTAGGTACAAATAATTAGCTATTTGTACCTACAGTAGGTACGAATAATTGGCTATTTGCACCTATAGTAGGTACGAATAATTGGCTATTTGCACCTACAGTAGGTACGATTAATTGGCTATTTGCACCTACAGTAGGTACGAATAATTGGCTATTTGCACCTGCTGTACTTATAGGTATATACCAGATGTAACTAAGGTCTGGTACACCTCCGTTTTTCTTTAGTTTTAATTGTACATAATTAAACTTTTAGACATATGATATGTGTAAATAACCGGAATATTTGAACATATGTACACTATTATCTCATTTTTGGGTTCGCCGGAAATTGCCCTAACTTTGTTATTTCAAATGGAACACCCTATATATATTTACATTTTTAGAAAGAGGAGGCAATTATGAATTCAACTGCACTGGTTTGGTTACTTTTTTATTTTTATTTAGTCATACCGTGCAGGACTTTGGTTAATTTAAATAACCTTAAATAATTTTTGAACAATAATTTATTTTTTTATTAAGTGAGCCGTGACCTGCATACATTGAATTTTATTTTGTCAACAAGTGTCCGACAAATGTTTGTGTAAATTTTAATTGTCATTTAGGTTATACTTTAATCCGCTTTGAAGATTGCAAATCGGTTTTTTGCACTTATTTAAATAGAGTATTTCCTGACGAATTTAACAATACCAATAACTTATATATTTGTGTTGGATTGCTGCTTCACAGTCTTAAAATATTATAAAAACTTGTTAAGATATCCTATTAATCGCAGTACACTGTGCCTAAGTGTAATAATAGTTATTTATGTATCAAGGCCAAAAAGTACGTTTTGGCCGAGGTGCATATTACATTTTTTGTGCGATCGAATTAAAAACAATTTAAATTTTTAGTAATTTTCAAAATTATAGGTTAGAAACTACGTGACATTCTGTCACTGACAGATGACGGCGTATGTACTGCATTACCGGCCCTCTCCTTAGCAACGGCCGTAAAAGTTACTTTTTCGGCCGTTGCTAAGGGTAACGGCCTGAAAAGTAACTTTTACGGCCGTTGCTAAGGATAGGGCCGGTAATGCAGTACTTTATGGTTGCTAACGCGTCCGTCAAATAGCTGTTTCTGAGTACGATCGCACAAAAAACAAATTATAGTTGTAACTAATATAGTTATTTAATAAAAAAAATTAGTGATTTGTTGCAATTATGCACAGTTTACTACGATTAATAGAATATCTAAATAAGTTTTTATAATATTTTAAGTCTTTGAGGCAGGCAGCCTTTCAACACAAATATATATGTTATTGGTCAAAAAATAGTCTGCAACCCTAATAACCGATTAAAGATTAAAGTAACCTAAATGTTAATTAAAATGTATGAAAAACCTTTTTCGGACAATTGTTGACATAATAAAATTCAATTTATGCAGGTAACGGCAAATAAATATTTGTCAAAATATTATTTGAGGTTATTAAAATTAATCAAAATGATGCAGTTGTATTCAAAGTTGCCTCCTCTTTCCAAAAATATAAAATATACAGGGTGTTCCATTAGAAATAACAAAATTAGGGTAATTTCCGACGAAACCTGAATTGAAAAAATAGTGTACATGTGTTCATATAACGCAGTATTTACACATATCATCTGTCTAAAAGTTTATTTATGAAAAATTCAAACTAAAGTAAAAAAGGGGGTGTACCAGAACTCAGTTACAAGCGGTATATGCCTATACAGTAGGTGCAAATAGCCAATTATTCGTACCTACTGTAGGTGCAAATAGCCACAACCTTTTTGAAAAGCTAAAACTTGTTCTTTAATATAAAGTCTGGCCAATAAGATATCTCGAAGGTCAAAGTCGTTAAAAAAATTAATTATGTTGTTAAATGAAGCATAATAATCTGTATAAAAACCTTCGCAACATTTTGTTCTATTTTAATAAATAAAGAAGTTATAGTTCATTTCCAAAAACGATGAAATTTCCTTTTTCGTCTCTAGTGCCAAAATGGAAAGCGATATACAAAATTTGATTACACAGGCGTTCTTCTCTCAAAAAAATATCCCAAGAGACCGATATCGGGTAACTATTACGGTAACCGAAAAACCCCGTAAAACATTCGAATTTGATTCACTCTGTACAGTTAAATAACGAAGTCAAAAATCTATGTTGCTCTGTCAGTTTTTGTTTAGACAAACATTTCCAAAATGTTATCGGATTTGGAATTATGAATATTAATACTATTTACACTATAGGTATTAGACTACATATATTTTTATTAATATTGGAGAATGATTCCGTTGTGGTTAAATGCATTGCTGTGTTAATGAACGCGTGGTTTTAAAATTTTATGCTTTATTAATTTTTGTAGATTCTAATTTATATTTTTACTGTACTGGATTTTACTGTTTTTTTTTTTGTGAAAATTTTCGACAAAATGGATATTTTAGTTTCTTCGACACTACATGAATTTTAAATCAGAGTGGCATGAGGTAATACCACCAAGGCTGAGTGAACTCGTGTTTTGTAAGTTTATTCTCTATTTATGCAGTAACCTTTGCACCAAAAGTTTCCGCAAACTTTATCATGTACGTGTCAGCTAGTCCAATGTAGAAAACTGTAATGCAGTTTGGTCAGCCTCATGTTACCTCCATGTATTTCAATGGTTTTGTGTTTATTTTTAGTGGCTTATAAACTTACTGAAGTACAACCAAAAACTTTTGGGAGGATAGATTCGATTAAGTTCGTCTGTTTATGTTATAATCATTAACGCAAAATAGAAACGTTCATTGTGTGACACATGTTTGATTATAATACTATTTACATTTCACAAAGCTTTTTTAAGTAAGTTTAGAAGTGAAGCTTAGGCTGATTTTCCCAACCCAATTTTAAATTACAGTGTGTTGGCTTAGTGATGGGTTTTTACTTGACCAAAATAGAATGCGTTTGGTAGTTTTAGTATTTTTTGAGTGTGTTTCTATCGATCTTTTATAAATTTTTAATTACGCTATAGCTGTTGCTGTAGATCATGCAACCTACTTTTTAAAATTTGTCCACTAAAATAATTGTATAATCCATAGATTAACAAAAATGTTGTTAACAAATTACTTTAATGATTACAAGTGTTACCAAGTTTTGTTGATCTGAACTATAAGAAGCCTTGGCAAAATATTGATGATATTTACACTATTTTAAACGGTATTATTTCTATTAATAATAAAAAATGATTTCGCTTTTTGTTATAAGTTGTTAACGAGTTTTCGAAATCATGAAGGCAAGCAATAAAACAGAAAGCTTCCTTTATATTTAATGTATCGGTGTGAAGTTATTTAAGGTGCTTCTAAATATATAACATTCAATACACACAGCGATAGAGCAAGCAGACATTGACGAGGGAAGAGTGGTTTCTCCTATACAATTCTGAACGGTCGTTCTATAAGTCACTATTGATCTGACACCAAGGTTAACCAAAGCATTTGTAGCTACTTAGACGATCAATGACCGTCCTCATTTTGTGAAAATGCATGTTCGCTATCTAAAAATAGTATATATTGAAGATTTTTTTTCGCTTTAATAAGATAGGATACATAATATGTAGGTACATACGAGGCGTTTTATTTTCTATGGTAATGCAGGATATTCGATTAAATTTGGGAGACACTGGAAACTATCTGCATGTCTTTTACCACATTTTTAATACAAATTCAAGGCAAATAAAAGGTTTTGTTTCTTACTTTATATAAAAAAGTTACTTAATGAAGATTTTCCTAAATTTTAACCATATGAGTTGCATATATTGCTGATTAAAAAAGATCAATGAAAAGCAATTTTTAACGATTTTACTATAAATAAATATTTAATTTTTGTGTTCATTGCTTTTAAAACAATTTACGTATAATTCAAATATTTTTAAAACTAGACATGGTTTAGAATACGAACAGATTTTTTTCCTTAATCTGCAGTACCGTAGGAAATACAAATGTAAACAAGTAAACAAATGATTATATCCTTTTGATTATTTTATGTATGTTATCAAGTTACAATAATTTGTTCCTTAGGATAAATATTAAGTTGTATTCTATTATAAAAGAAATCCTGGGCAATTTTACCAAAACATAACATCGTTTTTCAATTATGACGTATTACTATTAAATTTGTGGTAATGCCTTTTGTAAAAAAGAAATAAATCAATATAAATGTTCTAACATGGTTTTTAAAATAATACTCCCCTTGCCCACCCCCCATCGCTCCGCCTCAGAATGTCACTACACTAGTTTCACATAAATATGAACTACTCTTTATGAACGATCGCGTTTCTCAGGTGGGTTAAGTGATAACCTTAAAGTGATCTACTAAACAATTATTGTATACAACGAATTTGATGTTACAAGTTTGTTTCTATGCTTCGCCCTTGTAAATTGATTGGTATTTACAACTTTGAGAAACTTCCAAGATCACAACTTCCTCACGGAAAAGCGTAGGGCTGCGATCAAAATAATAAGTTAATATCTTGCTCGTAGTGCTAAGACGATTAACAGGAACAAATTAACTTGAGAGTTGCTTCATCAAATATTTACACAAAGCCAGCAAGTAAAATAATCTCGTTCATCAAAAAATTATGCTCCAATAAAAACTCGTTACCGTTTTTAAGAAACGTAAACATCGAAAAATAAATAGAAATGGGTTTGCAAACACTTTATTTAGGATAATGTTGTATGATATATTTACACAAAATGTTTTGCGTAACATGGTGTAGCCAGATAAAATGAATAATCAAATTCTTGTAAATGTATGTGAAATATTTCATAACATTTATTTCAACGCTATACAGGTCAAATAGTTCAGCTGCGCTATTCTTTATAACTTCTTTATTTAAAATTTTACAGTTGTCAAGTTCTAGTTGTGCGGGCATAAATGTTAATAATATTTTGGTTGTATATGCATTAGGGTTAGAATATAAATTGGCACCAATTCGGCTAAACATTGGTTTTCATGCTTTTAAACCTCAAACTAATAAATTTATTTATAAAGTGTGCACCTTATACAAAACTACTACAACACTAAGTTGGGGAAACTAAGAAATGTGTGCAATAATCTTCTTAATTGGCCAAAATCAGCAAAATTAAAAAAAGCATTTTTGGAGAATCAACACTTTAAATTTGATTCTGTACGTAGGTACTTGCCTTTACATTATCCGATAAAGTAAAATAGTTTTCACGAAAAAAACCGTTTAAAATATCTTTTGTCACTTATAAATAATATCAAAAAGTGTTTTTATAACTTTTGTTAATGATGTTTTAAATTCTCTATAAAAAGAGTCCTTATGTAATTAAAGTTTATTTTTATGAAACATTAGCAAAAAAAAAACTATCATAATCTGTGGCGGTATTTTCGCAATTATTATTTAGTATCTACTCAGAAAAATAAAGATAATGCAGAATAAGAGCAGGTTTAAAGGTCAAAACGTTTACATAGACTATGACCTAACAGTAAAATAAAGAGAAATACAAATAAAAATCAAAGAAGAGGCGGAAAAAGTAAAAAGGGCAAACAAGCCAGAGTATTTTACCAAAAACTAATCGTAGATAATAACATCTGGCTATGGAATGAAGAAAAAGAGAAGCAGCAAAACAGCATAAAACAGACCCAAAAAACTAAAGACGGAAAACAAATTAGGGAACAAATGGCACGAATACAACACGAAAACGGACATAAATATGGAAAAACCGATAGCAATCAAAACACGAGATAGAAACATCAAATGGGAAGACATAAAAAGCTAGCATAAGACAGAAAAACATCAAAAAAAGTCAGCACAACACAAATCAAAACCTACACCTAATAGTAGAAGGACTCATGACTAAAAAAATAAATAAATCTACTCAGATTTACCTAATGGACTACAAATTTAATCCAAATATATGCTCAACTATGAGCCTTCATTTTCAGAACTGATGGTGACGATGTCAAAACATTGTGAGGGTATTTTAACCTCCATAACACATTTTCAGATATATTCCCAGTATTCAAAAGCTTTTCACTAAAATTTTGGAAAACCACATGATAACAATCATCATCATGTGGTTTTCCATCATTTTCAGGCAATGGTGTTTAAATTTAAATTATATTTATTAACAACTCGAAACTATGAAATAAAATTAAACATTGTTTTACTTATATTTGGTGTCCAACATAGAAAAATTTGGTCAGATTTAAATGTGGGTTTGACTTTCTGGTCAACCATAAATAATTTTGTTTTATTACATTAATTAAAGGGTACCTACTGTTAAAAATGTACAGCTTTACAAAATATATCAAAATGTTATGCAGGCAAGCCGTTTTTATTAAAATCTGCCCAAAATCAAATTGCAGTTCTATTGAAGCTTTATCCTTCAGAAAATCCATTAACGCCATAATTATTATGTTTGACCTATTATTTAAAAAAAAGTATACACATCTGTCTTCCGACGTTACCACGTGAGAATTTCAATTATTTATTGCTATTTCGTTTTTAAAATCGTACTGTAATTGTTGTTTGCTGATTTTCAAATATTTAAAACATAGTTTCAACATTTCAAAATATTCCATTATTGTTGTGTTACCCTAATTATAGGGAAAAATGCACTTTGTATTCGTCAGAATTCATTATTGGTTCATTACTAATTTGGGTTGCACGCTATTTGTTTAAAAGTTGTTTCAGCCAAAACCATTACTTGTAAAAGTTTGCGTTATGGAAAATAACTGTGACAGATAGAATTGATGAGTGCGATAATTGAAATTAAAACACGGAATTATTTAATAATATTTACACTGATTTTCTTAAATTATCTTTGTTGTAATACACATTAAAAGGTCAACCGGTATTGATGACGGTATTTCATCTCATTTATTGAAAATACATACTGTGAAATACAATACAGGGTCCTTAATTAGTGTATCGGACTTTCATAGCGCCCCGTCCGTAGGAGATAGAAAAAAAAATGAAAAAGATAAAATTATTGGTTTGAAAAGATCTACGCCGTAAAATTATTTTCAGCTATACAGGGTGTCCCATTTTTGCGCTATAACAAAAACTAACATAGATTTTTTTAAACGGAACACCCTGTATATTTTTAGGTCTTCGGATGTCATTTTTAACCTCTACATGAATGTTTGTTTATTTTTTGATTTTGTGCCAGTGTTGCCAACTTATTAATTTTTTTCTGAAAAATCTCACATAAGCAGAGTTAACTTAAAAAATCGTAGCGACCTCGTTTTTTGAAGTTAAGAAATAAGTTTAAGCAATAATGTTAGTCCAATTAGAGAGCAACATTTTAATAATAAAAAATTTAAATTTATTGACACAGGGTGTTCACAAAACAATGCTAAACTTACCAAACTTTAAAGTAACATAACTCATTTTTTTCAAATGTAAACACCCTTGTTTTATTTTACCTTCCGATAGCTTTTTTTCTCCCCTTCAATTTTTATGGGGGTGTCCTATGTCTAAACCCCGTAGTTGTTGAGATATTCAATACTTTTCAAAAAAGTTACTATTTAATTACATTTGTATGCACCGAAGTAGGCCGCGCTGATGCAAAACAAGTGCCAAAATGTAAGCAAGTATCATCTTGACATTTGAATAAATTTAGAATTTAAGCGGATTTTAACTATGTAATAAAATTAATGATTTTTATTAAAAACTATGAAAAGTGACAAATTAAAAATAAATAAAAGATAAACGACTAAAATAAATGTTTCGACATAAGAAAATGTATTTAAATATCAAGCTGACACTTGCCTACATTTTGGCACTTGTTTTGCATCAGCGCGGCCTACTTCGGTGCATACAAATGTAAATAAATGGCTACTTTTTTGAAAAGTATTGAGTATCTCAATAACTACGGGGTTTAGACATAGTACACTCCTCATAAAAATTGAAGGGGAGAAAAAAGCTATCGAATGGTAAAATAAAACAAGGGTGTTTACATTTGAAAAAAAAATTATGTCACTTTGAAATTTGGTAAGTTTGGCATTGTTTTGTGAACACCCTGTGTCAATAAATTTAAATTTTTTATTATTAAAATGTTGCTCCCTAATTGGACTAACATTATTGCTAAAACTTATTCCTTAACTTCAAAAAACGAGGTCGCTACGATTTTTTAAAGTTAAGCCTGCATATGTGAGATTTTTCGGAAAAAAATTAATAAGTTGGCAACACTGGCACAAAATCAAAAAATAAACAGACATTCATGTAGACGTTAAAAAATGACATCCGAAGACGTAAAAATATACAGGGTGTTACATTTAAAAAAATCTATGTTAGTTTTTGTTATAGCGCAAAAATGGGACACCCTGTATAGCTGAAAATAATTTTACGGCGTAGATCTTTTCAAACCAATAATTTTATCTTTTTCAGTTTTTTTTCTATCTCACGAGCGGGACGCTATGAAAGCCCGACGCACTAATGAAGGACCCTGTATAAAAGTTGCGCTTCATCATGTGTTGTACTTTTTGGTGATGTATTTTTTTTACAAATACTTACTGTTTAAATAATCTCGTTCCTGCCTTTATTTTTTTAAGCAGGCAAACAATGCTTAAGAATTTAGTTGTCAGTATAAACAATGCCCTACACAGTTTGTTTAATGCAGCATTTATATTTAACAACTTGATTAAATAAATTCATTGCGAATAGCCTAGAGAATAAATTAGTCCGGCGATGCGTGTCTGACATTATGTTATACGAACAATGCATTTTCGTATTTGCAAAATAAAAAATATAAAGCTACATACACACGCCAACAATTGTTAAAAACAGCTGAGTGAGTTACACAGTCATTGAATATTTTGTTGATTAATGTGTTACAATACGCGATTCGGTTTGAATCACCTTGAACTTGATAGCATTTGTCGAACGTTGCAAAATGTGATGCAATATCAATTTTAAAAATCGATTCTGAAGAGCGTTCTCTTTACTTAAACAAATGAATGTTAGATAAAAAAAAAAAAGAACGATACTTACGTACAGTATAGGTCGCACAAGGTAACTAGGCGATTACTGAACAATTCTGAGCAGGATGACTTGATACAACGCGTCAATGCTACTTAAGTAACAGCTGATAAGATTGGTTATACTGTTAGATTAGATGAAACACCCGTGATATACGAGTAGTTAGCTCAACTAGCAAATCATGGCAGGTTGAATCGAGTGGAGTGAAAGTTATCGTCTCGCTCTGATGTTTACAACGTCTAACCATTGGAATTTTCACTGTCAGTAGCACACATAAGTGATGTAGTTTAATCTGGACTATAAGAAAGGTATAATACCTGTCATCCGTTGTGTCAACACTTTCGATTTAAAGCCACTTGCCAAACTATGGAGCTACTGTGTAATTTTTTTGCACGGTTCCGTTTTTTATTGACGTAAAAATTGCTGAAATAAAATGTTTTCGGTTCGTTATCTGTTTATTTAGGAACAATGCTGTTTTGTTGGGCCTGGGATTGTTTTTTTACCCTCACTTGTTTTTTTAAAAACCTTTTGTCCCACGATTTTTCATAGTTCGTACACCTGAAATATTTAAAGATATTACCTATGTATTAAAAGGAATTTCAAAAGTTTGAATAAAATTGGTCTTGTCTAAAATTGTTTTGGGATAGGCAGTATTGAATCACATATTTCAAAAATCCCGCAAGTACACCAAACATAAGATTTTAGGAGAGATAAAAAACTGATAAGCGACCAATTATAATTATTTATTTTAATTTTGAAAATTTCCATCCTTGGAAATAAGGGTTTTTCACCGGTTTGTACAATTTTTAGGTTTATGAATTGTGTATTGATAATTTTATAAACAAACTTTGTTGCTGGCTTTACGGGGTTTCTGAAATACATGGTAAGAAATAAAGGAAAATTAGTTGTTTATAGTATATTTTTATTCATGTGACCATGTAAGTACATAGGTTAATATTGTTATGAAAATAGCTAGTCAAAAATATCTCCTGGATCATCATTATCTACTACTGGCCATTCAAAGACCTCATCATAGAAGCGCTGGACATGGTTATCTGGTAGATAAGGTTTCAGCTTCTGGATATCTCTAATTTTTTTCACATTAATAGATATACGCTCTTCTGGATAAGCAGGTATTCCAAATTGCTTTCTCTTTACAAAAATCTTAAAATATTCAGGTTGTTCTATTTGATATAACAAAATTAGGTTCGTTACCTCGGAACTAGAAGTGAAACAGTAGTATAAATACATATGTTTAAATAATCCAGTTTTTCTAACATATCATTTGTCTAAAATTTAATTTATCTTAAATCAAAACTAAAGAAAAAAGGGTGTGGACCAGAAATTAGTTACACCCGGTATAGTTGAAAAGGATTTAGTAATATTACCTAATGAAACATGTTGAAAATTAATGAAATAATTACAAACAAATAACTGGTATACTCAATTTTTCACGTCTTTCATCATTACCTATTTTCTATTAATTAGTTTAAAACCTGTGTTTTAACGTCCATGTGTTTTCACTGTACACAAATGAAAAAATTTTACAGTGGAACATTGAAAAATATATACCTACACAAAAAAGTGTATTATTTCCGAACAAATAGTTTCCCAATTTATATACCGATTTGTACTCTATTAACAAAATTTTAAACTCTGTAGTGTATTTGTAATTGATCTGATTTAATTAATACAGAGAAAAACTGAGTTAATAATAACATAGCCAAAAGCAGTTAATTATACATCACTGAATACGAAACTCTGTAAACGGTAATATAGACAAAATTAAAAATAATAATCCTTTGTAACAGTTTTAACGATTTTTCATCAAAATCTCTATTCAGTTGCCTGTATATAGCAATTTAAATCTTTTAAAACCGATTTGTTTAACACGAAATCTTAAAAGGGTACAAAATACAATGTAAGCTTAATTAAAAACTGCTTATTATTTGTGCATATTATTGCAAAAAAATTGTTAGGTATGCTTGCATACTGAAGTAAAGAACATTTTAGAGAAAGATCATTAAAATAATACAAGAGTCGATCAAAAACTAATGACAGTATATTGAATAAATTATTTGCATTTACAGAAATTGTACTTATCCCCAAAATTTTAAATTGGATTTACCTACCTTATATGTAAAAAATAACATATCACCGGACGTGAAGGTATGGAATGAATATCTAGAGTAACACATTAGTATCCTTACATCACTTACTCCAATGTAATATTCCATTGCAACCCGTCAAATTAAATTCCTTTGGTTCGTTACTGAGATACGAATCGTATCAGATTTACTTTGGTTTATAAATGAGCAAAAACTGCGAAGAATCTCTCAGACTGATATATTCTTTACAAATACGTGTAGTATCAAACAAAATTGTATTGAATTTCTCAGAACAGGCAGCTTCTTACATATTATCTCGTTTATCATGGTATAGCGTGTTCGTTATTTTCAAGTACGTTCATTAATTTTAAACAGCATAAAAAATAAAACGATACAATAACATTTTATATAAAGCATAACGATATTATTGAATACATCTTTAGTAGATATGCAGGGTAATTTAATTCGATCTAGTTAGCTAGAGAATTCCTTTTATTCTGAAATGCAGCTTGTACGTATTTGGAGTCAATAATTTTAAGTTAAGTTACGCAGAAATTAGTATATTTTGTTATTTTGGAAACAAAAGTTTGTATCGGTGACAGTGTTGTATGAAATAGTTCGTAGGATTTTGAAATCGAAGTCAAAGGGTCGCTTAGGAGATCATTTGTCACAGAGTTTAATATTGAAGGAGTGTTGTTAACTTCGGAACAGCTTGTTAAAATCATTATTTAAGGTATTCTAACACTTCACAACATGTTAAAACCGTTTAAATCAATAGATTAACACATGAGTTTTAGAATAAATAGTGTAAGTTTGTATAAGCGTACATATATATTTGCGATTTTTTACAGTTCAAACCGATTGTCGCATCCTAATCTCCATCTTCTTCTGTCGAGCCAATCTTCTTCTTGGAGTCCTCTGTCCTCCGTGGCCTCTTTCACTCCTTTTTTTCAGTTTTTTCTTGGCCGACCTTTTTTCTGTCAGATGTGGTTGCCACTTCCATACTTGTGCTGAATCGATCTTTTGGCATGCGTCTTAGATGGCCATACCATTTTAATCTCTTTGATTTGATTGCATCAATTATGTCCCGAATGTCCGTGTTACGTACTCTGTCAAGTTTAGTAAGATCGCAGCACTTCCTCCAGTACTCCATTGCCATGTAATTTTACTTTCTTCTCTTTTGTTAGTTACCCATAGTTCAGCCCCGTATAGGGTTATACCTACTCTCTATTATTGATTTGTACATTTTGGTTTCATGTCATTTTTGTTACACTTTTGTTCCATAGCAGGGAGTTTATTTAATTTTCTTATGGCAGCTCGTCCTTGTTCAACTCTGTTTGAGATTTCAGTTTTACAGTTTTTATCACCATTTGTCTTAACATCAAGATATTTATATTCATTGATGGTTAGGTTTTCAAATTGTAAATCGGCGGCATGACCTCTAGTAACAAGGTATTCTGTTTTTTCAATATTAATGTTTAATCCCCATTTCCGATATTTCTCTTTTAATTTTCTCAACATGTATTCCATGTCGTCACTGTTTTCTGCCAATACTAGTTGGTCATCAGCAAAAAATAATGTGTACAGTTTGTTATGTCTTAAGTCGATGCCCATGCTCCAACACTTTTTGTTCCAGTTTTACAAGGAACCTCCACGTAGCTGGTCATGGTCATATCACTGTACAATTTCTTTACTGCCTGTATTAGTGTATAACTAACGCCTTTATTTTTAATAACTTTCCATAGTCCAACCAGGGGCACCGTATTATAGGCCCTCTGCAAATCCACAAAAACCACATTTGTTCCTAAATTATAAGCTAAATCTATTTTTAATAACTTTTTGTTCTTGAGTGAATATTTTCTAAAAAATATTAAATGAATAATTTTTAAACTTTTTTATCGTTAAAAAACCGTGTAGAGTTTTAAAAGTTACAGCTAGATTCTTTTATAATCAGTAGGAGTTAAGTATGGAGTCGTTGGCGAATTTTTTTATGTTATTAAGCCCAATTTTATTCTTGAGGCTTTCGCGGCCATTATCCATAATACAATCTTGGTTTCCGGGTTTGGAACCGCGTCTTCTATATTTAGAAGTAGTTGACGTTTCGACCATTGTGTCTTGGTCTTTTTCAAAACGACTAATTTGTGAGGGATGTTGCTGGGTTTCTGGGGTTCTGGACATACTGGTCAAAAGAGAAGCAAACGGAACACTTAGCCACAGCGTTTACCGTAAACCGACCCATACCAACCGATATCTAAATGCTGCATCACATCACCACCCGGCCCAAAAACAATCGGTGATCAACACATTAATACATAGGGCTAAAGAGATATGCACACCAGAAAACATCAAAGAAGAACTGAACATGGTCACGAGAGCCCTGCAAGAAAACGGTTACCAGCGTAAACAAATACTTCGTACCATACAAAAACATGCCACGCCAAAAGAAGGAAAAGAAAAGAAAGAATACATCGCTACGACTTACTTGCCCTACATCAGCGGAGTGACTAACAAAATATCAAAGCTTCTACAAAAACATAAAATCAAAACCGTTTTCAACGCTCCTTTGAAGCTCTCGAATAAATTAAGAAGAACACACGACACAGGACTACACCACGCGGGAATATATAGCATACCTTGCTCCTGTGGAAAAGTATACATAGGACAAACTGGCAGGAGTATACAAACGCGTCTCAAAGAACACGAAGGACAAACAACAAGAAAACAAATCGATAAATCAGCGGTAGCAGAACACGCCCAGGGTACAGGACACAACATCCTCTTCAGAGAAACAAAACTACTGGCCCGCGCAAACCATTTCTGGCCAAGATTATATCGAGAATCATTGGAAATCATCAAGAACCCAAACAACTACAACAGAGACACAGGCATACAACTCCCAAACATCTGGAAACCAGTCATCACAAAATCACTGAGGCAGAACAAATCCATCAAGCGGAACGCCACGCCTCCACAAGCTGGATATATAAACCCAGCAACATCCCTTACAAATTAGTCGTTTTGAAAAAGACCAAGACACAATGGTCGAAACGTCAACTACTTCTAAATATAGAAGACGCGGTTCCAAACCCGGAAACCAAGATTGTATTATTATTAAGCCCAAGTTTTGATATTTAATTAATCTTTCACTAAAATATATCATGCAATTATCATTATCACACATGACGATGTATTTTAATAAAAATTGTTTAAAGATTTTTTCAACTTATATCTAATATTGTTTAACCCTAGAAGCCCAATCATATTTTTGAGGCTATAAAGCCCAATCATACGTCAAAACGACGGACAATTATAAAAGAGCTCTATCTAAATAAACTTTACTGCAAATACTAGTTTTTTGTATGGTTTATGTAAAATACTTTCTATGTAAATAAAAAAATAGAAATTTAGAAAAAATATTGTTTATTTAAACTCTGAAATGTTCCCTTTAATTAAACATACAAAAAATGGCACGAAAACTGGGATCCTCTTGTAATTTTTTCTTATATACTACAAATTGTTTACCAAAATCAACTATTTATATTTTTTTATGAAAAACTAATCAACTCTTATCAAACATAAATCACTTAAGTCAAATATAATTCAGAAAATTCGAAAAGTGCGAAAGTTAACAAAGCTCAAACATACGTCATAACGACGTGAACATTGCGATAACAACAAAATGGCGGCACTTATCAAAGCGAGACTGCTGTCTCCTGTTAGCTCTGGGCATGAACCGAGTTGGCTCGGATGGTCACGGCGATCTAAGCAAGCGTGCGAAAGAGATCGCGAATATTTGTGTTGGAGTGTACGTCAAAATGACGTAGATTGGGCTTCTAGGGTTAAATTTTAAAAGTTTATTATGTCCCTTTTGTTCAGAAATATTCTCAGCATTTGTAAAATACTTTCCAACATCTAAACACAAATTTAAGACAAAAACGAACACCATTTTAAACGCTTTGGAAGTAATTGTGTGAAAATTACAGTTCAAGTTATATTATACAGGGTGACAATAATCTACAGGTGTTGTATGGGTAACTTTTCAGCTAGCTTAATTATGTATGTATAATAATTTGTTTTTCTCATGGCCGCTTAGATTAAACTTAGAAAATACAATATTATTGCTACAACTTGCTTATATTTAAAGATAAACTTAACAACCCATACATCAATAAAACGAGAACAAAATCTGTTTTTAATGAACTCATAGCCAACTATCATTGTCATTTAACAAAAGTCAAACTTACTTGTATCTCAAAAATCAAGCGTGCTATGACTTTTTCTTTTTAGATATTTTTTTCTTATTCTACAGGCACTTTTCAAAATTCACCGATAAATTAATCGGTGAATTGCACCGGTGTTAACCGGTATTATATTGGTTTATCAAAATGGCGTCCCGTAGATTATCGGTGTGAACGGAGTTTTGAAACGTTTTGGTTGTTGTTGGACTATGACAGCTGACAGAAATGATTGCGACAGAAAAAAGATTTTGTTAGTTTAGGATATACGATTATAAAATGGAAATTATTACTTCAGTATTATTAGTAAAAGCGTAGTTTAGACGGTTCGAGTACTCGGCCGAATTATAAAAGTCGTCGAGTGACTGTTTACACGTAAAAGGCTAGTAGCAAAGATGTATCGTAACCGTGCTCTAATGAAAAGAGTTTTTAAACACTATTCCAATATTATTAAATCAGAAATAATAGAAAACCTTGAAAATGAGTTTCAAAAACGACTTTGGGTTAAAAAATGGTTACTTAGGAGAGACACTCTTCGAGGTTCAGTTGGACTTCTCTGGTCATTGTCGACGACCTTGAAAGATTTCTTCGGCAACACCGTCCGGTCATTGTCGATAACCTTCAAGACTCATTCAGCAACCACCCTCTGGTCATGGTCGACGACCTTGAAAGACTTCTTCGGCAACACCGTCTGGTCATTGTCGATAACCTTCAAGACTCCTTCAGCAACCACCCTCTGGTCATTGTCGACGACCTTGAAAGATTTCTTCGGCAACACCGTCCGGTCATTGTCGATAACCTTCAAGACTCATTCAGCAACCACCCTCTGGTCATTGTCGACGACCTTGAAAGACTTCTTCGGCAACACCGTCTGGTCATTGTCGATAACCTTCAAGACTCCTTCAGCAACCACCCTCTGGTCATTGTCGACGACCTTGAAAGACTTCTTCGGCAACACCCTCCGGTCATTGTCGATGACCTTCAAGACTCCTTCAGCAACCACCCTCTGGTCATTGTCGACGACCTTGAAAGACTTCTTCGGCAACACCCTCCGGTCATTGTCGATGACCTTCAAGACTTCTTCGTGACCTTTAAACATCAATCATGGTAAGCTCCGGATGGACATACCATCGAACTGTCGCAGGAACCGTAGTATACCACTACTCTTATCCTCTTCTGCCGCATTCTCATTCGAGCCATATGCCACCTGACCACCCCTATTAATTCTTTCTTTGTAATCTGTTCTTCTACCATCAATACTCTTTCTGATATCCCTTTCTTTTTTTTGTATTTTTTCACTCCTCCATTATTTTCTTACTACGCAGGCTACCCCAGCTTTAGCAAATACCGTTTATTTTACTCCACTAAATATTAATCAATAGTTATGAACTACGACATTTATTAGTGTAAGGCCTTTATTAAACCATTCACCGATCATTCACCGACTTAAAACCCCGGTGGAAGCGGTTGCTCACCGGTGCATACCGGTGCCTTACCAAAGCACGCACCGTTTAATTTTGAAACACCGACATCGGTACTCACCGGT
This sequence comes from Elmis aenea, assembly GCA_947652605.1. Classification (NCBI taxonomy): domain Eukaryota; kingdom Metazoa; phylum Arthropoda; class Insecta; order Coleoptera; family Elmidae; genus Elmis; species Elmis aenea. The sequence goes on from OX393580.1 coordinate 25,994,756, forward strand.
AAATGTAAATGAATTTTGAAACGCTTCGGTATTCACCGGTAGCAACCGGTTTAAACACCGGTGAATTTTGAAAAGTGCCTTTACGTAAAAATATCTGTAGGAATCTTTTCACATATTGATTTTAACATAGCATAGGTGGTTATGGAATAATTTTCCATTAAAAAAATTGTGAAATGTAAAAATGGCATTAAATGTGTCTTGAAATACTGCCCAACTTTGCTAATATAACCGACTATGTAACTCTTATAATAACAAAGTTACCCATATAACACTAGTAGTTTATTGTCAGTCTCCCTGTATATTACAAAAATATTTTTTATAGTTTTAAGATACCTACTTGTAGCATATTTATGTAGGTAACTACAATAGTACCTAAGCATATATCTTCTAATAAAGCTTGTAGTGACAATTGCATGCACAATTAGAATTTGATTAAAATTGCTCATTACATATTAGCCACAAGAGTATTTAAAAGTATTCAGTTTTTAACTCTCTGTAACTCTGTAGATCTGCAGTGTGTTAACTAACAAAATTTTTATTTTTTACAGCGTGATTTTTTAAGACAAAGTTTAGAGACAGTATGTAATTGCTTTTTAGTGTATGTGTATGTGTTGACTGAACAGTTTAAAATAAAAGAAACATTAAATTATTAATTAATGATTAAATGCATTTACTTATTAACGTTGCCATTTTTGAATTTTTATTAATAAGCTTTGTCCATTTTGTTTTGGTTTTATTGTGCCGAATACCGAATACCTTGTATTGACACAGGAACTTGAAAGGATTTTAAAAATACACCCAAACCCCAAACTTTACTCAGGAATTCAACATGAGAATTTTAAATCAAGTCACTTTATGATATAATCGTGTAGCGTGTTTGATGGCATTACAAGCGTTTTAACATTTTAATAAAAATACGAATTAATTAAATACCGCTATTAAACTTGAAAAACATTTGATTCAAAAAAGTTAATCGCACGAACGTATCAAGCTGGCGTAACTCATTCTGGAATTAGCCAAGTTTGAGTTTTTTTTAATTCTCCAAGTGCTTAACTAAGTGGTAGGTCCTGAATTATAATTGTAAGTTTAATTGCGAACTCACTACTCAAAAAAGTTCTACATTATATGCAGTTACTGCAATCTGAAACTCATTTAGAACTTCAGTTAAGTGGTTTCTATCGCTTCACAGTGAAAAGTTTTTAAAGACTTAGGTATGTAACTATAGATTTATTCATTATGGGCTAATACTAGTTTTTATATTTAACCCTTTTATTATGTTCGAAACCTAAGTTCAAATTTCGCCGCGCCTGAACAAGTGTCCACGTTAAGCAAATTAGAGCTTGTATTTTATTTTTAGGTATGTAAGTGTTGCTACAGATCTGTTAATGATAATGATGTTGGTGATAAAACATTAATTTATGAGAGACCCTTGACGGACAAAGAACTCAACGATTTGGATTCTGAATTAGAAGACCATTTATCTGAAGAGGATGTGCAGAGCGAATCAAGCAAAGTTGAGTATGTTATAACTGCAGACAATGCTGATACGAGTAGTCGTCACTTCTACAAATGACACTATCAAGTGAAACTCTGAACGCAAATCAACAAGAAAGATTTCTGATGAACAAAACCGAGCCCAACAATTTACGCCGTTTTCAGAATTAGCGAAGTCAAATCTACATTTTTCTTGTTTTTTTTACACCAAAATTAGTGAATTTAATTTTGAAGATGTAGTCCAATCTCGAAGAGAAAAAATTTATGGTGATCAATTTCAAGAAATCACTGCAATAGAATTGAAAACGTATTTTAGTGATATTAAGAGCAACTATGTCACTACAGCGGCTTCATATTATTTCAAAGGGTTATTCGCTTTGATGACAAAGGAACTCGCCCACAACGACGCCAGACCGCCAGCAATACGTAAATTATGGGATGAACGGGTCGCGGTTTTACCAAAACTTTACAATATCAATGAAAATGTTACTGTAGATGGGCAACTGGTCCATTTTGACAGTATATGTCTATTTTATTCTTCAGGCTTTCGCGGCTATCGTCCATGTTCCACACCCGAGAACGAAGAGTATATGTCTATAGCCAGCTAAGTAGGAATAAAAATTTGGACACTCTTCGATTCCAAAAATTCTTACACGTACAGTATAGAAGTATACCTCGGTAAACCAGAAGGAGGAGCACTAAAAAAAGGCAAGAGGGTAGTGCTAGCTCTTACTAATGGTCTAAAAAGACAAAATGTAAACAATGTGACCATTTTTTTACTTCTTGCGAGTTGGAGCTAATGTTACTGAAAAAATATTACCTTGGTGAGAACGATCAGAAAAAATAAGCCCGAGCTACCGCCAGAAATGATTAAAAATGAGAAGGAAATATCCTCAAAATTTTGTGTTACGGGAAACACGACAATAGTTTCATATATCCAAAAGAGAAATAAAAATGCAATAGTTCTAAGAACATTGCATCATGGTATGGTAATGAAAATCACAAGAAACCAATTTTAATTTTAGATTATAATAACACTAAAGGCTGCCGAAGTAGAAAAAAGAGCGACTGCTACTAACAAACGTAGAAGATGCAATTTTTGTCCATCTTACAATGACAACTAGACTAACATTATTTGTTGTGAATGAACCAAAAATTACGACCATGTAGTAGTTTGTATAGAATAACGGGATAGTGGTCCTTGGGTTTATAAAGAAAACTCTTTACATCAGCTATATATTTCGGATCTTTATTTAATCCTTCATCAGTAGCTATAACATAATGAACAGTGTCCTTAAAATTTAAATTATGAGTCTAATAAGGTGCTACTCACCGATGAGCGAGGATGATCGAAAGCAATAATAAGGTGAACATTAAAAATTCTCGAAGATAAATTGAGTTAAAATTGTTGATGGTACTTCATTGAAGTTTATTTAAATTTTTAATCGTGTGCACATGTGGTTTTTTCTTAACAAATTGAAACTTGAAAGTTAATTGAAAAGTTGAAAAATTAAAAAATGAAGTTAATAAAGAAAAAATCCAACATGTGGTTTCGTAGATAATTTGTCAGTATGATAACGAAGAAAGATCCAATAAATAAAAGGTACATTGGATGATGTTAAACATATTAAAATTTTTCCACGGCACAATCAAAATAGTTAACACACAATAAAATTAAAACAGATTCATTTAAGCGTGTCCATTTGACATTCTGATTTCGCACATCAAGAAGCGATGGTTGCCACGCTTAAATGAATCTGTTTTAATTTTATTGTGTGTTAACTGTTTTGATTGTGCCGTCGAAAAATTTTAATATGTTTAACATCATCCAATGTACCTTTTATTTATTGGATGTTGATCTTTCCTCGTTATCATAGTGACAAATTATCTACGAAACCACATGTTGGATTTTTTCTTTATTAACTTCATTTTTTTATTTTTCAACTTTTCAATTAACTTTCAAGTTTCAATTTGTTAAGAAAAAAACACATGTGCACACGATTAAAAATTTAAATAAACTTCAATGAAGTACCATCAACAATTTTAACTCAATTTATCTTCGAGAATTTTTAATGTTCACCTTATTATTGCTTTCGATCATCCTCGCTCATCGGTGAGTAGCACCTTATTAGACTCATAATTTAAGTTTTAAGGACACTGTTCATTATGTTATAGCTACTGATGAAGGATCAAATAAAGATCCGAAATATATAGCTGATGTAAAGAGTTTTCTTTATAAACCCAAGGACCACTATCCCGTTATTCTATACAAATTATTTGTTGTAATTGTACAAAATACTTGTGTAAAGGTCGCGTATATCATTACTGTCCAGAATGTAAGTAATAAACTCATTTCATGTTGTATGTTATACAGGCCCGCGCCTAGCCCTTTTGGCGCCCTCGTGCACTTTCATATATTTCGCCCCCAATTTTTATAACGTTGATACATGGGTACAGGTACAGGTAAAGAAAAATAATTTTAAAGAGTAATTTTCTCTTTGAGGTACCTACATAGTTCATTAAAAAATAATAATAATAGAACTACTTCATTATACAGGGTGTTTCTTAAATATTGCGAAAAAATTCGGGAGATGATTCTTTATCGAAAATTAAGGGGGGTCTTTTATATAAAAGTTTTTCCTTAGACGTCTCCTTTCGGAGTTATAACCCCCTAAACGGGGCGGTAAAATTAGGTTTTTATTTTATTCCTCAAATTTGAATAAATGTAGGAGAATGATATTTGGTAGATGTTTTATACTTATTAAAAGGTTACCTATAGTAATATTTTCAATCATCTCCCACCTTCACAGGGGGCTGAAAAGTGCGACCCTGTTGTTTTTTTTATCAGAACTTTTTTTTAGGTTAAAATTTCGCAAGTTAGCGTTGTCGCCGCGTAAACGTCAAAATGAATAACATCAATCAATTCTATCCAATGCGAACATAAATAAACCCATGTATAAACCATCGAAACCACAAAAATGAATCGTTTTATATTGGAATATTTAATGGTACATGTTTACTTATTTAATTTTTTACTCAAAAACTGTAGGTTTTACGAGAACAACTGAAGAACAAAAAAAGTTTCTAAATAAATCCATTTTTCAAAAAAAAAAATATTTAAAATAGCAAAATTTTAACACATCAAAAGTTCTGATAAAAAAACCATACATATATATTTTTTAAATTTGAGGCCTTTCGGCGCCCCGGTAGCTCGGCGCCGTCGTGCATCGCACGACTTTGCCCTTATGGACGGCGCGGGCCTGATGTTATATAATATTATGTTATGTTATCCGTATATAAAGTTGTTGATCAACTATAGCTTTTTCCAATAAAATTCTTGGGTACAAAACATTCCATTTTTGTTTCTTACATTACTTAACAATAAAGAAGCTAAATATAGCACAGAAACACTATAATTTTAAAATAGCATCTATTCGGTTCACACAGGAGAGTTAATTTTATATTAATTTTTTTATTTATTCCCAAGTCATTCCACTGTTAAGTGTGGGACTATTAAGTTGTGCTGACTTTTTCCCGCGTTATCGTCTTGTGCAAATTTTGTATCTCTTTTTATTTGATCTTGCTGCTAAGTTTTAAACTTAGCTTTGCCAGTTTTTTTTTCGGTCTACCTCTTTTGTTTTTTGCTTGTGATCTTGCTTTATAGACTTTTCTGGTTAACCTTTCTTCTTTTGTCCTATAAATGTGACCCAACCATGCCAGATGTCTTTCTTGTATTTTTGTTTTAACCGATTTCATCTTTAATTGTTCTCTGTATGTGTCATTTCTGATTTTTTCTTTTTAAATTTTTTTAGAAACCCCATTTTTACTGCATTCACACGGCTACTATTTCTGTTTGAAAGCGTCCATGTTTAACTTCCGTATAAAAGTATTGGAGTGATAACCTTTTTTACCACTTCTACTTCTGTTCTTTTGGGGATTGTTCTGTTTCCAAAAAATTTCGTTCTTGACCTGTTAAATATTCTTCTAATGATTCCATTCCTTCGCTTATTTTTTTATCAATTTCCCTTTTAATAATATTACTATTATTATTAATAGTAACTATTAATTTTCTCTTGTATCTAGATTTGCAAAAATAAAATGTATACCGTCAGATAATGTCAGTTACCTTAAAAACCAAATAATATATAGCCACAAGCACAAATCGCTTTGTTTACAAACTGCAAATACCATGTCAATTTATTTGTGAATATGAAGAGATATATCAACGGTATACATGCATTTGCTTTAATATTTTAGTAAATAGAAAAAATTCCTCAAGTTTGTTCGTGTGAACGAACAAGCAGTAAAATTCCAAGCGATTTAGATGTGCATACTTTTGCTCCTTCCATATGTTACCGGGATAATAAAGACTTCGTATTTATAGTACCACTACTACTAAATGTGGTTCAAATACAAGAAAAAGTAAAAAATATGGTGGACGTTTTTCTTCCTTTAAATATTTTGTGCGTTAACTGTGTATGTTTAGGTTCACCAATTTTGCATTAATACAGTATGTCCCAAAAATGTATGCCCACTTTGGTTAACTTATGTATTTATTTATATAATTAATAATTTTGGTTTCTCTTGTTTCTTGATTTATATAAGGTTAAATTAAACGATTGTTTGCTGTTTTTTAACAGTTTTATTATTACTTTTTATTATATCGTGCTACATGTAGTAGTAGTAATAGTCTTTATTTGTTCTGTAAATCCAAAAAGGCGTAGAACCTGTCACATATTTCGATGACTGAGTTTTGTCAGCATCCTCAGGGAAGTTTCAGTGATGATAAAATATTGATAATTATTAAATATTGATAATTTCAAATATGAATGATGATTTGATATTTAATATTAGAAGAAAAAAAAGTTTGTTCTACCATCTTTCTAGACATAGCGCAGGCTTTTGACAAAGTGTAGCATGATGGTTGGTTTAAACTATAAACTAAGATCGCTCCTCCCAAAACAACACTCCCTAATTCTTCAGTCCTACATTTCAGAGATACACTTCAGAATAAAGTAAGACGAATCTTATTTAGAAATTAAAACAGGAGTTTCACAAGGAAGCGTTCTAGGTCCGGTCCTATACCTATTATACAGGGTGAGTCACGACGGACGCGTCGGAGTTTTATGGCGAAACGGTTTATATTTTCCAATTTCTGTCGCTGTTAGATTATGTAAGTCAATAAGGGCTACATTTTAAAAATATTTTCAAACATACAGGGTGCTCCAAAAAAGAGTGCCATATCAAAGTTATACTTTTTCTTATGGAACACCCTGTATATTTTTACATTTTTGGATTCCTCTTTTAATTTACTTCAAAAAATGTATAAGGTTATATGGGTCTAAAGTCAACCGTTCTCGTGAAAATTGCATTTTCATGAAAATACAGTATTTTCAAAAATTTTCCACATTTGAGAACTTTGACAAGTCTGAAGAAATTCGTTTGGAGATAAGATTGACAATAGATTATGTAACACTTTGCACCACCTACATTTTTAAAATATTATACAGGGCGTTTTTTACGCTTGGTCAAAGTTGTGAAACTTTAAACATCGATAACTCATTTTTTTTAAATACAACACCCTATATTTTTTTACACCGTCTTATAGCAAATTTAATTCTCTTTCGAAAACATTAAGGCTGTTTTTCACCTAAAATTTATATTTTCCGAGATATCGCGATTTTCCTGTTAATTATTAGGGCAAAGTAATATTTTCAAGTAGGCTATGAAGGTAGAAAGCGGTAATTTGAAACAATTGAAAGAAAAAACAAGACACTTATAATTTTATTGTTTGACTACACACTTTTGACATATTTTTATAGGAAAGTTGTAGTTTTACCATACTTACGTTTAAATAGAGATTTTTTAAAATTATTTATGCATTTATTTATTGGATCAGTGTTATAAGATAATTACTAAATCCTATAAACCATTTTTTGTCTGTTTGCGATACGACACTACGACACTCTACCAAAAACAGTACCAACCATGTTTTTCTTTTTAAATGTAAAATTAGACAAGTCAGTATTACTTTTTTTTTAAATCAGCGTTCCGTTCTCGTACCTAATACATTATCAATCGGTTTTTAGGACTTGTCAAACGATCAAACTCAATTATATGAAAAATATTGTGGCCCTGATGAGAAACCTATATTTAAACGTAAAAATGGTAAATCTACAACTTTCTTATAAAAAAATGTCAAAAATGTGTAGGCAAACGACAAAATTATAAGTTTCTTGTTTTTTCTTTCAATTGTTTCAAATTACCGCTGTCTACCTTCATGGCTTACTTGAAAATATTACTTTGCCCTAATAATTAACAATAAAATCGAGATATCTCGGAAAATATAAATTTTAGGTGAAAAACAGCCTTAATGTTTTCGAAAGAGAATTAAATTTTCTATAAGACGGTGTAAAAAAATATAGGGTGTTGTATTTAAAAAAAATGAGTTATCGATGTTTAAAGTTTCACAAGTTTGACCAAGCGTAAAAAACGCCCTGTATAATATTTTAAAAATGTAGGTGGTGCAAAGTGTTACATAATCTATTGTCAATCTTATCTCCAAGCGAATTTCTTCAGACTTATCAAAGTTTTCAAATGTGGAAAATTTTTGAAAATACTGTATTTTCATAAAAATGCAATTTTCACGAGAACGGTTGACTTTAGACCCATATAACCTTTTACATTTTTTGATTTAAATTTAAAGAGGAATCCAAAAATGTAAAAATATACAGGGTGTTCCATAAGAAAAAGTATAAGTTTGATATGTCACTCTTTTTTGGAGCACCCTGTATATTTAAAAATATTTTTAAAATGTAGCCCTTATTGACTTACATAATCTAACAGCGACAGAAATTGGAAAATACAAACTGTTTCGCCATAAAACTCCGACGCGTCCGTCGTGACTCACCCTGTATACTTGTGATATTCCAAAGTTAGAAAACAATAGGTACTATAGCAACCTTTGCCGACGACACAGCTATTTTAGCAGTAGGAAGAAACAATACACAATACAGAATCATCCGAGAAATTACAAAACGCTGCCAATCAAATTAACAACTTGACAAAAACATGGCGTATAAAGTTAAATGAAACTACGTCACTGCATGTTAATTTTACCAACAAGAGAACTGAACATGTACCAATCAACTTAAATCAGGGACTAAAAACGAAAAAAAATTCGTTCGTTTCTGTTCGGAACGAAAGCGAAATATATCGTTTTCGTTCTTTTCGTTCTAACCGAAAAAAATCCTTTTTCGTTTTCGTGAACCGAAATAATAACGGTTAAAACCGGTTTTACAATTTTTTTTGTCGTCAAAAAATCGAGGACTTTAATTTTTTTTTCAAGTTATTACAACTCTATAAATACGATAACAATATTTGCGTTTCCACTACAATATAAACGATGACGATGGGTTTTGATGCTCACGGACAACATATTTTAGACTGGCGAACCGCCGCCATATTAAATTTACCAAATCGTTAAACACATTAACATTTAACCATTTTATTTAGTATAACACCCGTAAGGTGCAAAAACACAACTTGATTAGTTTAAATTGTACACACGATTTTTATTTAAAAATATGAAAAATAGCAAGTGCTGTTTTAAATTTGTTTTAGTACTAAAAATCTATGAATTTGAATTAAATTAGATCCTGCTGTAATTATTTAAAAAGACAAAAGAATTAATTCTAGTGGATAGTTCACTAAATTTTCCCATGCATGTTATAAATAAAAAAGATATTAGAAGAAAACTTATATTAACTCTAAACGCAAATAAAACATAAAAATTAATAATATATAAAAAATTAACTTGAAATATACTTTGACTTAATAGTTTGTACATACTGCACAATATACATTTTCACAATCCATTCATTTAATCTTACTAGCAACACATCAGATAATAAATCTTCTTTTACATTAGTCCTTTTCGAAGTAAGAGTAAATTTTACTATTATTAACTCTATAAACGCAAATAAAATATACACATTAATAATATATATCCAATCAATTGTGCAGAGAATATCTGCACCGTTTCTTGTGTTACACGAAACTGCAAGTATAAATAATAAATTGTTAAAACATAGGAGTATCATGTACCTATATGGAGAAAAGTGAAGCTCACTTATTTCAAGTGAGATTTTTTACTGCCTGGTGGAGTCTCCCCAGCATAGAAGGTAAATTCGCATTTGTGTTTAACAAATAAAATTTAAATAGTGAAAAAATCGGTTTTGGAAAATATTTATTTCGTTTTCGTTTTCGTTCTTAAATAAATTTCGATTAATTTCGTTTAACGTTTTTGTTTTCGTTCCGTTTTCAGTCCCTGACTTAAATAATAAACAAATACTATACCTACGGTGATCATTATTTCTAGACAAAAATACAGTACAAAAAGTGGATTACGTTTTTTATTTGCTTTCACGATTATTTTTTTTTAAGAAGACCGGAACAAAAAATTTGTTTTAGAAATAACGGAACAAAAAATGTGGATGAAGTTTGTTTATTTTTTTTTGCTCTCACGAATTTTGAAGATGGAAATTATATTGAATTATATATATGTTTGTGGCTCGCGCTTTGTAAAAGGTTGGGTTATATTTAGCACAATTTTCATTACATTAAAAATACAGTACATACAGTACAAAAAAATAAAATACAGTACATTTATTTCTGTTTAAATTATACAGTACAGCGCCTTAAAATACTGTACTGAACTGTATAATACAGTACGGATGGTCACCGTAACTATACCCCAACACAGCAAAATACTTATGTATTGCATTGGACGCTAAGCTACGCTGGAAGGCTCATGTTAAGAAAAAAAGGAAAGAAATAGGTATTATCACACATAAACATTTAATAATGTAGATTTGTTATTGTAAACTCATTTCGTAAATGCCGTTTAGTAGGTTACATGATACACTAGGCAGAGTCAGCTCTATGTGCAATATGTAATATGTCATAACTGTGTCACAGCAAGCAAATAGAGCTGAAGCAATCAAGTACGGCCTTATGTGTTTCCTTGTTATACGTCATAGTCTTTTAGCTGACTCAGGGTAAATATTGGTAGAAATAGTCTTCCCAAATTGTAGGAAGACAGTAGAGAGTCAATCGTCAACAGTCAACAGTAGTCGGTCCGGCCGAGATGGCCGTAATTACCCTGGGTCCAGTGAGTCACTATTCCGTAAGATCTGTTTGTCAATGTGTTCATCTGGTTCTTATAATAAATCAGCCCAATTTCATAGTTATCAATTAGCTTCCATTATGATTCCTGAGCTACCCCCCAAGCGCACATTGTCTTTAAGGTTTAGGCCTTAAAGCCGGTGTGACAGTATCAAATATAAAAAATGTGCTGCCTAATCAGAAGGTATTCCTCTCTTTCCCTACATAATAAACTTTTGCTGTACAAGCAAATTATAAAGCCGGTGTGGACATATGGGATAAAGCTATGGGGATGCACCAAACAGAGTACCTAATATTCAGATCATCCAGAGATTCCAGAACAAAACACTAAGGAACATCGCTGATGCACCTTGGTATTGCAGAAAAAGTGACATACATCGGGATCTCAACATGAACACTGTAACCAACACCATTAAGAAGTTTGCCAAGAGCCACGTAGAAAGGTTCCATCAACATGTAAACGTCGAGGCGATCCAGCTACTTATGTATTAGCAAACTAAGGACAACTTTAGACTAAGGTTGAACATTAATTATTTAGGCTAGAATTATACTGCTTATTGGTCTCAAAGACCAGATTGCATTGTCATAAACTCTACAAGGGTTAATATTAAAAAAAAAATAAAAATTAAAGAAGATAGCAACAAAAATGGATATATGACATGTTAAAAATTACATTTAATTAAAACAACCACAATTATTGGGGACACAACACCTTAAAAATGTCTTTAATAATAATATCAAATATTAAATCATCATTAATATTTTTACAGTATCAATATTTCAATATTATCAATATTTTCATCATCATTAAAACTTCCCTGAAGATGCTGACAAAATTCAGTCAGCGAAACTTGTAGGACGTTTAAAAAAATAATAATAACAAACTTGTTAAAAACCAGCAAACCATCGTTTAATTAAACCTTAATTACGTAATCCTCATTTAAAAATTTTTTGTCTAATGGCAAATGTTGGAATATTATTAAGAAATTAAAGCATTACCTATATTTTAAAGGCAACTTTAATGCATTATCTTACCTAAAATATTCAAAATGCTTTACATTTTGATTAACGCATTGCTGACATCGTTTAAACATTTAACGTCTATAAATTTTTACTTGTGAGGGTACCTTATGCTAAGAAACTTATAATTCTCCAGAGTTAAGATATATTTTAAAAAGGACTTTTAAGCAAGCATGCTAAAAATTGCAAACCTACTGAATATTTGCAGTTGCTTAACACTTCCGTGAATTACATTTTAAGTTTTAAATTACTAGAGGCAAGGGTGTCGCAAATGAATCATAATTTATTTGTTATTTGACTTTTCCTCTTTCTTTAAACTGTTGACAACAACTTCTTTCCCTGAAGGTTTATTTAAAAACATTAAAAAGCGTGCTTTTTACGTCACCATTTGGCGTAAGTATTGTCATAAGGTTTAATTGTACAAACTATAAGAACTCGGAGAAAAATCTGGTTACTTCATTTATAAAACCCTTTGGGTTAATTTAATTACCTTGCAAATGAAATAAACTATTTTAATACCCACAATAGACTTGAAAAGAAGGTAATATATGTAGTGATTAAAAATCTATACATTTTTTTAAAAAACCATGATCCGCAAACAAACTAGTGCTGATATAAAACATAATTTTATTGACCTCCGAAATATTTGCAAACCTTGAGTATGAACCATTGGATCTAAAGTTTACAGTTTTATTTACAACGATTTGGGATAGACATTCTATTAGAAAATTGGTGATTTAATTTATGATACAATTTATTTCAGCAGTGCGTAGTAAAACAGGCAGACATAATATGTAAATTAATAGGGGTTAGTTTATGGCCAAGGTTGTAGAACGCTCTGAAGTTATCTGCTAGCATAATCTTAATGTCTCTATAACTTCGAAAGCCTCATTAGTGACATTGAATCATTATGGTCTGTTCAAATCTACAAAAAATAATTTGGGATCTAGAAGTTCATATTACTCGAATATCTGCATATTTTGAATATGCCGAAAATCTACTTAAATTTCTTGCATGTAACACGAATATTTTTAAAGGATTTCAGCAGAGGGTAATAAATAATATATTGAGTGATTTTTCTGGCAAATAATTTCTTAAACAAAGTGCACAATTTTTTTGCTTAGAGGGGTCATCGGGTTATGTAAATATATTCTTATATAAACAATTTATCAGACTCGCAAAGCATTAACTTTGTTTTCATTGCGTGTTAAACCCCAGGCAATAATATATCGTTCAAAGTGGTTGGAATAAACAAAACATAATACTGTTTTGTGTATATTAAGAAAACGTCGTTTCTCCAACTGAATTTTGTTGTTTATATTGTTAGTAAATTACCCAGTTGGTCAATTTACATAGTTTTCAAATGAACGAAATACGTTGAAAATAAGCTAGGGTAGTTTTAACTTTAATGACAGCTTTCTACCAATAATATTATAAAGGGTTGTCTTAAGAAAATGAATTTTTACAAAGGCAGCTAGTAATAATCGCTAATTATCGGTTCATAAAAATGTTATTTTCGCTTAAACTAATAGTATGGCTTCAATTGTAAGCGGTTGCCTATGGTACCAAATGCTTATATTTACTTAGTAGTAAATAGCGGTCAGCTTTAGTAAATAAAAATTGGTTTGCTCGACATACAACATATTTCAGATCCAATTGTTTTTAGAAAAACCAATGTTGATTTCCACATTTTATTACAAATAAGTTAATTTGTAGAAGCTATTTAACTAACACTTTTTAACATTAAATCATGTAATGTGAAACAACAGTTATGGAATTTAATAGGAAAATTAATGTTGCTCATAAACTTATGAAATACTTGCTATCTTCGTACTACCTAAGATATTTTATGATGTTTTTTTTTTTTCATTTGGTACATTTGAAAATTGTATTAAGGATAAATACGTTTACTGATTTTGCCATTTGCTAAAAGCAAATTACTTTATTGTAAGCCTTTTTATAACATAGTTTAAAAGGAACGATTTATGTAAATGTTTTTCTAAATCGTCCCTATTGGTTTCCAAAAACGTTCCTTCTATAAAAATAGGAATTTAGCAAATGAAAATAAATTTATAGTTTGTGAAAGCAAGTATTACATACCTACACGTTCATCCATGTGAAATAAGGTATCTGTCATAATCTTAATACATTTGATCGGGTATCAAGATGAATATACACCAGAAGAAATTACACGTGATAAAAGTGCACAGTAAAAATTAAACAAGGAAGAAATTACACAGGAAAGAAATCACACAAGGAAGAAATTCATCAGGTGAAAATTCCACACGAAATACATTTCACAACGAAAAAATTACACACATTGTAAATTTCACACTAATATAGTTTAATTATTTTTCCTTCTAAATTTTAAGTTTTTAATTTTTATGATAAAAGTTAATGCTTGTCAGATTTGTAACAACTACAAAATGTTAAAATTTTACCGACTTTCATTTATCCTATACCTTTCAATGTTTTATAATACTTACTTATAATTCGATTAAAGTATATTGGTATTTAGTTCACATCAAATTAAACAATTCTTCGAAATTCTTAAGGGGATTAAAGAGATTAGTCAAACAGGTATCGAATTATGAAAAAAATATATTGTTGCATATAACCTATAGGTTCACATGTCGGTTTTTGAATATATTCAGGAGTTATTTCACGACTGGTGTTAAAATGTGTAATTAGCTCAGTGTGAGTTTATTTCGGGAGTAAATTTTCCCTGTGTAATTTCTTTCATTTGTAATTTCTTTTCTGTGTAATTTCTTTCTTGTGTAATTTCTTCCTTGTGTAATTTCTTCCTTGTGTAATTTTATCACGTGTAATTTCTTGTTGTATAATTAAATCAGGTAACCATTTTATCGGTAACAGTGCCGAAGAATTCTTCAACGTATAATATTATTAATTAAAGAACTGGTTTATCTTATTGTTAGTATTGTAAGTGTTGGTTGGGACAATCATTGATTTCTTATTATTTTAGTACCCCAGCATAATTTTGGTGAGCCCATTCTAGTACTATTAAAAAATCTTGTGGTGGTACGATTTAAAAAATTTGTAAAAATATAAATTCATAAAATAATTTAGTCTTATACATAATTTTATGTATACTATGTTACCATAAACCTATTTTTTTTGTATAAAGCTGTCACCACGTAAAACAATTTTTTTAAATAAATAAATTGTGTTTTGTTTTTGTTTTTATTACTCATTGCGCGTGTATTTCATATATTCACCAATAAATGTATGTAGCTAATGTTTAGTGATAAAAAAAGTTGAGATACTTTCTTACTAAGGTGACTGGTACGCTTTTAGCAACTTGCACTTACTTGCAAATTTTAAATTAGGAAAAACTAAATTATTTTTATTGCGACGATAATCGGTTTATTGTGTACATTAACTATTTCATAATTTAAATAACAAAAACAATTGGTTGCTGTTACACAGGAAGAGCGAATTTCTTATAACACGTATTTTCTTTATTTGTAAAAATATTCGTTTAAAAGTTTGTTTGAGTAGGGGAGAGCGGGGTAATGATTCTCAGTGGGTAATTACGCTCACCGTAATTTTGCGCCAGTTTTCAAATATTTAAAAGTTAAACTTAGCAGCCACCTAGCTATAGTTCTAATAAACACAATTCCGTAAGTAAAAAAACTTATTTCACCATAAAACGTAAGTTAATTGAATGTGTGTCATTTTTAACATTTTCATATAAGAAATCGCCGACATAAAAAATCTGTAAGTAGTTCAATTAGTCTAATTTGAGTTTGTGCTTTGGTCTCCTATGAAAGTTGTGTAATTTTTAGCAGGAGTGGCCATATAAAGCTATTTTTTAAATTCAAAGCTAGTTTAGTAAAATACCGAATTTAGACAATTGTGCAACATTGGGTAATGGCGCTCAATTAGCTACGGTAATACCGCTCGGTGAGCGGCATTACCCTCATTGATATTTTTATATAATTTTATTTATATTTTATTTTTTCTCATAGTAATTGTGCACAATGCCTCGTACAACTAAAAGAACAACTGGTAAAGCATCCTGAAATATCAATATCCAAAGCTGTTTACACATAAAATAGGTGAGCGCCATTACCCACTAGCAGGCGGGTAATTCCGCTCACTTACATGTTTTTAAATTATTAAGTTTTGGTTCTTTAAGGTTCAATCAAATTTGACTTAACCCGAACACTTAGTAATGTTTTGGCAACAATAACCTCTAATTACAGCGTAATTGTTGTTATGGTTTAGGTTTAGAATATATGAATTTTTTTGCTTAAGTGGGCGCCATTACCCCTCCCTCCCCTAAGCATTGTCGATTGCTTTTTGTGGTGGAAAATTATCTCTTCGCAACTGGCCAAAGCAATTAAATCTCATAAATATATTATTTTAAATAAATAAGTTTTAAAGTGAACAAAGTTCTAAAATATATTTTAAAGTTGCTGTAAAATACAATAAAATTTGGCGCTTTTAATATCATCCGTTGCCATAAATAGTATCATCAAAATTTCCCTTGAAACACCAATTTGTATAATAATAGCCCGACTGCGTAACATGATATACAAAATAAAGGGTTTACTCTACTAACACCATAAGCAAAGTTACCGTCAACTTCAAGTTGGACCGCAAACATACACTGTGTTGACCGTACTAATGAAACCAGTACACACAAGGTGTCATGAACATTAGGCCTCAACGCGTTCGTTTTGATAAACGCGAAAATACGTGTGACTTTGTTCTTACGCGTTAATTTGTTTTATTCACCTGAAAAATTTACTTACACACCATGTTTTTGTCAACTTTCTGGTTGACTTTTAATTCAGTTAAGGGAGACATTTCGAGCTAGTGTTGGTGCTTATATTATAAAAGTAATTAAGCTGTCCTTGTCAGAGCCTTTCATTTGTTTAATTTAACAAGAAAAACTTATAAATCTTAAAGTTTATCCTTTAAAGATTAATATTTATTTTACGCTCCAAATAATTTTTCATAATTTGCAGAATTTTGTATGAATTTCTTAGATTAAAAGAAAAGTTTTTTAAGGATGTGAATTAACTGAACATTAAAAACAGGTCAACGAACATTAAAATTGAACATTATAACAGTTCAACATTTCTTAAATATAACCTTGGCGTTTCCTATCACACAGTAATTAAAAAAAAAAGCTTTATCCAACCTCTAACTTAACCCTCTTACGAATCTAAACAGAGCGCCCACAGAATAGAAAGATATTCTAATGTTAATCAGCATATAATAATGTGCATTTAGGTATACAGGGTGTCCCAGATTACATTTACAGCTTGGGGATCTCGCTTATTATAAGAGATACAGGTTTATTTAAATTAGATGAATTATTCCTTAGTTTGATAGGAGCCACAATCAATTTATAAAAGCACAAAATTCCTCGTCCTTAAGATGTTGTAGCAATAAATATGAAAATGTCGAATTTCTTTTCTTTCATAACTTTTTTGTCTTAATCGTTGGAACAATCAATTTTATTTGTACTGTCTTGAGGTACTTTTTAATGAAGAATGTAACTGTTATTTTAGATTTTTTCTTAACACCTACCATTTTTGACATATTAACCCTTTTTTATTTTTTGTTATAAGCTGCGAAGTTGGCTGTGGAATAGTTAAATGTGCTTTTTTTCTGTTTTAAATGAGATATTACTTGCTATATCTATTTTTAGAAACAAGTCACAAAAAAAAAAAACGTATTTTACCCATCACTTATCAAGCTATCTATGAAAATAAAAACAAAAAACAACTAATTAAATGTCAAATGATAGTAACTATTTGTGTGGTATCATTTATTAGAATTTTATAGTATTGTTGTGTAATTCGATAGTCTTTGTAGTAATTTGTTATAATGATGGCCACATTTAAAAGTAGCAAAAAATTTTACATATTGACATGGTACATTTTAAAGTTAAAATGATCGCCATAAAATTAGCCAAATGATAGATAAAACATCCTACACAGCTTCCATAGGAAATAACAGTTAACCAGGTATCTCAAAAACTAAGTAGTCTGTAACAATAGCACCATACAATTAACACTGTTGATTAAGTTACGAACATTTAGTTTTTATGCTACTATTCATATTTATAAAACTTAACTGTTTCACATTTTTAGGATTTATCTGGAACTGGGCATAATATGCACATTTTAAGTATATTTCCTAATGGGTAGTTCACACGGTGACATTTAAAGTCGCGACATCATAAGTCGCGACTTTTAGAGTCGCGACTTTAAATGTCACCGTGTGAACTACCCAAATTGAAAGTCGCGACTTCAAAATAAAAATGGCCGCTCTTGTAATTGCAGCAACGAGTGTTGTAGAGCAACTAATTATTTTGAAGTTGCTATTTGTTGATAATGCTCTAAAATCGTTGGAACATCTACTGGGGACATGATAAATTCGAAATCGATGACAAACAAATGTATATTAGGTAAGGTTAACCTAACCTATTTGTCTATTATGTCAAAATATAAAAGCATGGTAGGCTTACGTCAAATGCCGAACTGTCAAATCGATGTTGCGACTTTGCGTGACAAAAAAAGTCGTGACTTTTGATAGTTCACACGGTCACATAAAAGTCGCGACTTTAAATGTCACCGTGTGAACTACCCATAAGTAAGATCGAAAAAGCACATTTCTTTGTTGACTTTACGAGTCACTTATTTCCAAAGATTTTTGAAATCATGTTGTTAAATACGACCATACATAGGTACACTTTACATAACGCCGTTTTCTTAATCACATTTACATTATTTTTTTTTGAGATTAAAAATTTGGTAATTTTGCTGTTTTTTAATCCAATAATTGGTTTTGTTTCAAATAAAATGCAAAGCAATTTGTAAAAAGTAGCTTAAGTATGTGATATCTTTTAAGTTTATTTAAACTAAAAGATTATAACAAAAGCAAATATGTACTTTTTGGTAAATAATAAATTATAATATTGCATTGCGATTTAGTTGTAAAAAGACAACATGATTACAAAGTGGGCCTATTAAACAAATACTTAGTGTACACAATATTCTTGTCATCATTGATTATTTAAATATTAAAGATCTAAATCGATCCTGACAGTATTTGCATAGCAGAAAAAAGTAATACACCATGTTATACATAATCAAGTAGGGCAATGGAAAATATTTGAATGGACCTTGATTATGTGCTTTTTTTCAAATTGTGATGCTGTTGAGAATTTTAAAACTTAAGATTTGTAGTTCACTAAAATTGATAATTTTTATCAGTGGCTTACGCAGAAAAATATTTCAGGGGGGATATTGTTTTAATTTGCCAAAATAATACTGACTAATTCCAAACGGGGCATAGTGACAGTGCAATTAGAAAATTATCTGTGGAGTCAAGACACAAAAAGTGAGGCGTAAGAAAGAGTTGCGGGGGGTCCAGGCAGCAGCCCTCCGGGTAACAACGCCATAGGCAATTTTTTTAAAATGTAGGTCAAACGTACCCAAAAATAGCATTTATGAGTAAAATATACATACATTATATATTTTTTATGTATGGAAAAGCAGTCGGTCGCGCAATTTTGAAATACGGTAATTATAATTTTAGTTTTTTTTAAACTTTGGGGGTGGATTTATCCCCCTAATTCCCCCCTTGCGTACGCTACTGATTTCTATGATATTTCATCATAAACATCATCACGTTTTGGGCTTTGTTTGCGCCCATGTGTCGCTCATTGTGTGTTCCATCTTTCAGTTGGTCTTTTGCTTCTTAATTTATATTTGCATTCTAAAAGTGTCCATTTAGTGTAAGTTTTTTCAATACAGTTTTGTATTCTGATATTTTTTTGTTAATATTGAATTAGCCATGCTCTTTGCGTACTTAGCTGTTATTTTTTAGATCTAATGGCGTATATCCTATATCCCAATATTGACCCTAAAAATGTTTTGTATTTTGTTTTCTAATTTATTTTTTATAATCCATGTTTTACTGCCATAGAGTAGTGTTTGAATAGACATGACCTTGTTAAACATTATTATAATATTATTCCCAACTTTTTTTTTGTTCAGAGTTTTTCTAATTGTTTCAATAATATAGTTATATTTTTTTATTTTTTTTATTTCAACATCTTTGTACGTGTAGTGAGTGCTATAGGAATATAATTTTTTTTTCTTGTTTTATTCGTTATATCAGTATTATTTTATATCTTATTATTCCTTTACCTAATCTATGATCATTTCCAGCCTTATTATTGCTAAAAACCATTCATTGTAAAACCTCGTTTTGATTACTGTAAATTTATTGCTATGCAACCCTAATAAAGATTGATATAAGCAATTTAGTTGCATTGATCTCACACCTGAAACGATAAAGTCAACACCTCATTTTTATTTTGCGCGGTTTCAATTTCTCTGGATTACCAGGCTTAGATACAACCGCATGGCATGTTTACATTTAATTATACATGGATCAGATAATTCATTATATGTACACGAGTCTTACCTTGTTAGCTGACTTATTAAGTTAATACGTATAGAAACTACACTTCTGTGAGAAAATCCAGCTGGCTTTATTGTGCATCCCTGGCTCAGACACTGATTTACTTCAAGCAGCAATCAAGGGGTAATACGAAAGGGTTTATTGGGTAATATATTTTGTTTACTGGTCATATATACGCTTTCGTAATAAAGTAAACTATGTAAGTTTCATTTATATTACGACGGACTTTGTATAGCGCATAAAAAGTATCACAATACAATTACTTACTAACCTGGTACAGTTAATACCAGGTGTGTATGAAAGATAAAATCAATACACCGTTAAAATATTTCTTAAACAATATACAATATTTAACAATTAATTGACAACTACAGGAAAAGACCAATCTAAATTCCAAGTGTATAGTTTGATGTTATTTATAATTATTACTTTCGTCTTATAAAAACGAATTATTGCGGAAAAAAATAAATCTATATTTAATTAACTATAAGTTACAAATACAATTTAAAATGTTATTTTAAAGTAACTAAAGAGATATATATTTTTTTATATACTCATTAAGAAGCTTTTGTTACTTATTAAGTTAGGGTAAATACTTTAAAACAAAAGTTCTTTGACTAAAAATTACACCAAGCCTACCTTAGATTTCACGGTTGCTGAATTATTTTGTTGGATTCTGAGGTTAAGCATTAACTTTTCAATCCGTGTGCAGCCTACAGACAACGTGGATGTAAAATATAAAACTCTAATACAATCTGCAAGAAAAATCATGCTATGTATAATCAGGCTGCCAGTTTTATGTCTCTCATTTTACTACAATATAATTCCCTAGAACCTTAACCACAGCGTGCCCAGTGCTGGCAACGTGACTACTGGTTTATTTCCATTAAACTTGGGACACGCTTTGACATCATGGCTTTATTACCAACGTAAAACAGCAAATTATAATTATATTACACATTTATGTTTTTTGTTTTCAAAATTTTATGCTACTGTTTTTAATTTTAAAGTCAACACCGCTAATATTATAATATAAATGGTGGTCATTTTCTTAAAACACATGATAAAAATAACTATTCATAGGCCAGCTAAATTTATTAAGAAAATTAAACTCCTTGATTTTAGGTTTAATATTGTAAGTAAATTATTATTAATTTTTAAACTTCAATAACTCGAGAAATATTAATTTAAGATATGTTTAAAATTTTTTAAAAACAATTAAATAATCTTCAAGAAGGTGAAAATTTACTGGGATTTGTATTTAAAATAACAAAGTTGCATCTTGTATGCAGTAACTAAACACTGCATAGTTGAAAATAGTTTTTGTGTTATGCAGCTTGTGATCCCAAACACTTTTCTATTTAAAAGTTTATTGTAACTACTATAATGACAAAGTTATCAATTAATTTGTAATAAGTAAGCGAATTTCCCGGCACCTCCACTTATTTTTTTAAGTAAATCTTAAAAATTGCAATAACTTTAAAACCAATAAACTTACACAAAGGACATGCCCAATATATTTTTTTAAAGGACAAATAAATAATCTACAAGAAAATGTAAAAATATGTAGGGTGCTGTATTTAATATAACAAAGTTGCATATTGTTACGCAGTAACCAAACACTTGGCATATTAAAAATAAATTATTTCACAATTTTTTGTAAGTACTTTATTGATAAAGATATTAGCTAATTATTATTTTTTAATTAGCAAACCGGCACCTTCACCAATTTTTATTAAGAAGTTCATTATATTTCAATACCTCTAAAACTGAAGTTACATTTCCACATAGAACATGCTTATTATTTTCAAAGGGCAATTATAAATTATCTACAGGAAGATGTTAAAATACACATGAAGTTTGTAATTAAAATAATATTAAACAACTATTTACGTTAATGAGGCTTTTGGATTTCCCAAATTTTCTATGAAATACTTTTTTTCTACTACAATAACAGAAATATTAATATGCATATTGAAAATTGGGCACCTTCACCAATTTTTCAGGAAATAATTTCTATTAATATAAAATTATTAATTAGCACAAAATTTAGCAGATTTGTCGAATTTAAACCCGTGCTGTATCCCTAATATTCTTTAAAGTTAAATCAGTCAGTATCAACTTACATAAAATATGCTTAAATTATTTTAGTGGTTCATTTGCTTATATAATTACGTTTAATTAAAAAATCATTTATGTTTTTTTACGAAATAGTTTTTATAGAAATGCTTGATCAGTTTCAATTAAAATTTTCGCTATTACAATACTTACTTTATCCAACGTATGGCGAAGATAAAAATTAATGTATAAGTAGGTACTTAAGTGGCGTTAAATAAAAATATATTACATAGCGCGTTTAATTTTTTTAAAATCATTTTATTACGGTAACATGCATAATTATGTTTGTTTTAAGTAGCATTTAAATTTATTATATATTTTTTAAAATACTTAAATTGATGATCATAGACTGCTTCATCAATCTAAAAAGCACTTAATGTATATCAGTTCCATATAGGTAGCAATCCTCAGATCAAATAATTTCTTCTCCTTGAATCTTGAATATGTCTTGTAAATTGGAATTATTGTATTTTTTAGGGGCATTTCAAGAAACTAGGCATAAATGCACATTATCAGCCTAAATTCTCACAAATAACATAATAATACACGTTCATGATGTATATAAGCCATCCTTCTATTTCCAACAGGTTTCCGGATCACTATGTCTTCATGGATCGTTAATGATCATTACTTGCATTTATATAAAATAACAAGTTTGTTTAGCTTTTTATGTAAATATGCATACAAATATTGCCCGACATAACCTGGTGGCACCATTAGCCATTTAAAGTTTCAAAAGGGGTGCTTTGTGGGGTTCATTATAAAAATTTCATCGCACATTTTTAATATATGATAATATATGACAGACCTGCGCCGGTAACAAATGCGCAGACGAAAGTTTGACAATCAAAACTCTGCGCAACTGAAAATCCTCCGAAGCTCTCGGCATCAAAGTTGCAGTGGCGCGCTAAAGCTCGGGAAAGTTGAATGTGCGGTAAGTTTACCAGCGCGACCGCGTATTTACGTAAACAAATGAGACTCGCTATGTGATAATATTCAAAAAATTACAACAGCCTCGAACAAAAATTTCCTAGCAAGGAAAATAAAATATCCTAGGTAGCAGTAATAAAATCAGTGTTTAAAAAATGTGACAAAGCAAAAACTTGCGAAGTACATTTAACGTAGCTTTTAACTTGTTTTACTTTTAATAATGTTGATGTTGAATGTACTGTAGTTATGAAAGTTGTAGTGAAGAACAATCAGTGTTAAAGTTTCATATGGTCACGATGTAGTGACTTAAAGAAGTCGTAAAAAAGTTAACAACGGAGGTACATGAGGTACCGCTAAAACTTCTTGTAATAAGGTGAGTTTCCTTGGAAAATCCCAAATTTATCACCAACGCGACGTATTTATTATGTTCTCCAACAAAAAAAGTGGCTGTAACACCATTTTTCATCTAATATTCCCGACTCATTACCAATTTATAAACCAACAAAGGATATTTCACAGCGCCTAAATAACACCGCGTGTTATTTATTCACATTTGTGCAGCGAGAAGCCCAATTTTTTTTAATTTGTCAAATTAACTTATTTTTTATTGCGTTATTTTTCAGCTTTATCGCCTTTGCACACTTAACGAAAGGTTACAGTATTAATTTGATTGTCAAGAATAACAAATTGTAGGAATGCACGTACGTTGTGTGAGAAAAAAATGAGTGATACGTGTATCTGTTTGATAAATGATCGCCGTGGCCTAAAAGTTATTAGGAGCATTTTTTTTTGTAATGCTATATGTGTTTTTCGAGGAGTGTAACGATGTTTTCATTTAATGAAAATGGGTTTTGTTGTTGCATAACATTTTGGTTAGGTACTATATAAGCACAGTTTATGGGATTTTATTTGAATAAAGTGTATCTTGATGTTTTTGGAGTAAGTTTTTATTGATGCTCTCATCAAACTCTGACAATATGTTAGCCAAATTTGGTTTTAACGGATAGAACGATAGAACGATGCCTTTCCGAAAAAAGTTACCATCAAGTTTATATGTAGATCTGCTCGCCTTACGTAAGAGGAAATCAGTATGTGATAATATTTAAATTTTATTACCAATAAATGTGACATAAAAAGAAAATCACAAAACTCAACTATAATCGTCAAAGATCTTTGACAGTTTTGATTTGTTCTTCACAACAATCAAACATCCTCGCCTCTGCTGTTTTGAAACTTGTTCTTAAACAGCAAAAATAAAAACTCCTATAAAAATAAATTTTCAAGTTTGAAGTTGACTTGAAAACAATTGATGTGCAAACTGTAAACTTGTTTGCGCTTAAAAGAAAATGAGTTTATGGACAAAAGTTGTTGTTATCTTCTAAGGCATACTTGAAGTATTTTCAAGAACACGTTGTGGGTATTTTCATAAGCTTTTTGAAAAAATTCGTACAAAAATTTTCAGTTGCAGACGGTTAAGTGTTTACAATGCTCTGGAACCTGAATTAGAAAATTTTTGATTATGCGCCTTTTACAAAATTATAAAAATACGTTAGTGTTTTTCACAGCATAGGTATTTAAAGATTTTAAAGTTTTATCAAGAACGCGTTGTGGCTGTTTTCAAAGGGTTTATAAAAAATTTGTACAAAAGTTTCCGAAAGATGAAAAATTTTAACGTAAAAAAATATTCACAAAATTATCTATTACGTCAGTGTTATCCACGGCATACTTTCAAGTACACATTTTTATTTGTTTAAACAGTTTTTGAAAAATGTCCCAGCGAAAGTTTTAGATGATTATGTGCGTATATTGTTCTGGAAGATGACTATTTTTATATAAAAGACCAAATTATCCAATTATTTCAACTAAAAAGTTTTTGATATTGGTTGTGCCACTGTTAACTTATAAATTTTAATTTGTAAAGTCTAAAAAATTAGCACGTAGGGTTCTTAAAAGCGAGTTATTCTTTTATATATTTTTAATAACTTATTCAGGTGTCAAATTTTGAGATTTTTTTTGGCGAATACAAATTATGTTTTTCAAAAATTAATGAAGATTTTGAGGCAAAAAAAAAACAAAAATATGAAGCGTAATTAAATCTTAAAAAGTAATACTAGTGGTATGTTTTGGCTATTACGTACTCGCCACTGCCAAGCTGAGATTCAAAAGTTTTTAGTAATTCGATCCCTAGTTGCCCCTTTCATGGCGGGCTAGACAGTTTTATGAATGTTTACGGTAAACTGAGGTATTTTCATTTTATGTGAATTATATTAACCCCTAAGTGGTTAAATGGGGTAGAATAAATCCCTACATAAAAGCATATTTTCGTCGGTACTGTAAATAAAAAATAATTTTGTAACCAACTCTAACTTAACTTCAATTTGTTAAACATCCATAATTTATATGATGCTTAAGAATGCCAAACGCTTAGTTGGTATAAAGTCAACATGAAATGACTAGAAATTACCATTTGTTGTAAATATTTTAGTTATACTTACAACTTGGAGTGAACGAACGCAAAGAAGAACAATTTTAGGAAACTTATGAATTTACCTTTAAATAGGTAATAAAAGTAAACATAAAGTAAGATTTTGTCAAAAATTACTAAAAAATTGAGGTTTGGTGAACCCCTATTAAAAGAAACACAATGAAATGACTCCAGAATGCTAACTGTAAACTGTTTTTGCTGTACACATATGTGGTATTTTAATTATTCCGCTATTGTAACAATCGTAGCAGGAAAATAAAAAAATACTTTGTGCTGAACATAGCTTAAAACTTTTTTTTGGATTTTATTTGTCAATACGTAATTTTACCAACAAAAAAATAAAAAAAGCATTGCGACAAATGTTTGGGATTATTTGATAACTTGAATGAGTTCTTGCGTGTTGTATATTGGGACAAACTTTGCGAGTTCATAAACAAAGGAAATTTAGCGGAAACAGGAAGTTTTTATTTCTCCAATCGCTTAGGTTTGTAAAGAGCAAACTGTCGAGTGTATAGGAGTAGAAATTATCGGCCAAGACAATTATTATGGGTCTGCTGCTAAACAAATGTTTTCGTAAAAAAGTGTATGTAAAGAACTTTTGTAAAAGAATTATCAACAACATGTGATAATAAACGTAACTGTTGTACATATAAGTTTAATCAAAAATCATTCATTATCTATAGATAATTTCTATTGTAGATAAACTAGAGCAATTTCGATGCTCTGGTCTTAATTTTTTTTAAGTTCTCTAGACATCAATAAGAATATTAATCAAAGTTAGCTAAAGCTGTATTATAAGAAATTCACTAACTGTCTTGTACATTTAGTAGGTATAAGTTTCAACAATTGTGAAACAGATGAATGCAGCCTGTTTTATTAGACTTTGCTCCTGCACAATGCAGTTTACGTTTATCTTCCTTTATTTATTTTATTAATATTATCCTTCGAGCAAACAAGTTCCTCGAGACTTTATCTCTCAATTCCAATACTTGCCATATTTTTCAAAGGTAAATAGTGCACATTTATTTCAACTGCAATCGCGTTCCCGAACAAAAACAGTAAAACGTTATGCATCTACGAAGCAACAATGTTAAAAAAATACACAAACTTTATTTACTTGTAAAGAAAGTGTAGTAAAAGCCAGCTGTTTCCTTTATAAGAATATAAAAAAGTTGCGTCTAGCTAGCAGTTCTATTTTCGACTGGAATAACCGTAGTTTTCAACTGTACTTGCGGCGCTTTATTTTTCATTTGTTTACTGTGAGTTTCGATTGTGTTATTTTAAGAAACTGCAGGATGGTCAGCTTTTTTTAAATGATTATTACTATGTTTATGTGCAACTATTACAGTTAAAGTTAATGACAACGGCTTATAACATTACCAATATTCGTTCTGCTTTTGCCAATTTATTGAGAAGGTAAATTTTGTGAATAAAGCTTTGGCTCATTTATGTATTTTTGTACCATAAAAATTTCTAATATACACCTAAATTGAACAAAATTGATCGTTCCTTTTGGAACACTCTGTATGGTTAATTATCAATTTGCTGTTAATTGCGTCCTATAACCCTGCTGCTTTCATCCGTTACGCTACACACTTGTAGTCTCTCGGGTCGTAGTGACCCGATGCTGTAGAATAGAAAATAAACTGCTGTGGCCACCAAATAACTTTCGCCATAAATATTGTATGTATGGCCGTATGTTTGTTTGTGTATTAGTGGGTATAAAAAGTTTAAAGTGCCACTCCAAGCGCTCTACCTAACCCCATTTTTGTTAATGACGTCTGTTTATATGACGTTTCATGTTTATGAATATGAACAACCGCAGCGTTCTTAAGAAAATATTTACGACATTTTAAAAAAGTCAACAGTTTTTACAGAAAATTAAGAGAGTTGAGACAAACGGCATTTCACTAAGAAAGATAAACTCTTTAACATATTAAACTTGAAAAAAATGCTTGGTGCCGTTTTCGAGAACAATTTATAAAAATTTTAATTTTTAAGTAATTTAGTGATTTTAAACTTAACCAAAAAAAGTTCTCTTAGTTTTTATAGACCTTATAGATCTTTAATAGACTACAATCCTACATAAACAGATTTTTTTAATCTATCACCGTTCTTAAGTAATTTAGGATTGTCGTTGTAACTTAAACTTAAAAATCAAATATACGCACGCACTTTGGAATAACCTTCTGAAGGCGCTATCGATAACTCATGTCAAAAATGTAAATTTTTAACGTCTGGCACATACACACAAGCGCGCGCGCGCGTGGACGTAATCGCGGAAATATTCAAAACGTGTATATCCGTAAATCTGTAATTCGAAAATTTTTGCAATCACAATACTTTCTTCATAATACGTCTGGCAAAATAAAAATTTATGGCATACCCTGAGTAATTATTTTATTAAACATAAAAACCATCACTTGCAATTAATTGACAGTTTAAATTTAACGCTAAATGACATGAAAAATATTGACAATAATATATTTTTTTTAATATAAAATATTAGGTCAAAAATATGCAACATCGATTTACAAATTTCTTTGTTGCATTTTGAACAAGTTATAGTTATAGCGGTTTTATTGTTACAACTAAGAGAAGATATTACGTGCCTGGAACAGACACATCCACAGCTTGGATATTTTTCAAAATGGCTATTGCTTGCTCATTACAGGAATAGTGCTGTATTGTTTCGATATATGAAGTTATTATTGTAGTTTTTCTGGTTCTTTTAGGTAAAATCTTCTTCTAAAGAAAACGTTATTTTGCCATACCCGGTAGGGGAGACCGGGGGTGAAAGTCAAATTTTTTGTTTTTATTTAATTTCTCATATCGTATAACAAGTTTTCTTACATTGAAATTGATTTCATGATAGATTGGACATTTGTCTTCCTTCCAAGATATTTATTTCATATGTTTCGTAAAGCATATGTGAGATTTTTTTTCTGTACTAATACAGCTGTTCCAACCTCAACGTTGGGGCTAAAAGTAACAATGATCGGGGTAAGCTGTAACGGCAAAATAATTTACGCAGCTCATAAGTAGTGGGTTAATATATTAGTATTCATCAACAAAATTAATATTTGATTCCAAAATACAGGGTGAGTCACGACGGACGCGTCGGAGTTTTATGGCAAAACGGTTTATATTTTTCAATTTCTGTCGCTGTTAGATTATGTAAGTCAATAAGGGCTACATTTTAAAAATATTTTTAAATATACAGGGTGCTCCAAAAAAGAGTGCCATATCAAAGTTATACTTTTTCTTATAGAACACCCTGTATATTTTTACATTTTTGGATTCCTCTTTAAATTTAATTCAAAAAATGTATAAGGTTATATGGGTCTAAAGTCAACCGTTCTCGTGAAAATTGCATTTTCATGAAAATACAGTATTTTAAAAAATTTTCAATATTTAAAAACTTTGAGAAGTCTGAAGAAATTCGCTTGGAGATAAGATTGACAATAGATTATGTAACACTTTGCATCACCTACATTTTTAAAATATTATACAGGGCGTTTTTTACGCTCGGTCAAACTTGTGAAAGTTTAAACATCGATAACTCATTTTTTTTAAATACAACACCCTATATTTTTTTACACCGTCTTATAGAAAATTTAATTTTCTTTCGAAAACATTCAAGCTGTTTTTTACCTAAAGTTGATATTTTCCGAGATATCGCGATTTTATTGTTAATTATTAGGGCAAAGTAATATTTTCAAGTAGGCTATAAAGGTAGACAGCGGTAATTTGAAACAATTGAAAGAAAAAAACAAGAAACTTATAATTTTGTCGTTTGCCTACACATTTTTGACATTTTTTTATAAGAAATTTGTAGATTTACCATTTTTACGTTTAAATATAGGTTTCTCATCAGGGCCACAATATTTTTCATATAATTGAGTTTGATCGTTTGCCAAGTCCTAAAAACCGATTGATAATGTATTAGTACGAGAACGGAACGCTGATTTAAAAAAAAAAGTAATACTGACTTGTTTAATTTTACATTAAAAAAAAAAAACATGGTTGGTACTGTTTTCGGTAGTGTCGTAGTATCGTATCGTAAACAGACAAAAAATGGTTTATAGGATTTAGTAATTATCTTATAACACTGGTCCAATAAATAAATGCATAAATAATTTTAAAACATCTCTATTTAAACGTAAGTATGGTAAAACTACAACTTTCCTATAAAAATATGTCAAAAGTGTGTAGTCAAACGATAAAATTATAAGTGTCTTGTTTTTTCTTTCAATTGTCTCAAATTACCGCTGTCTACCTTCATAGCCTACTTGAAAATATTACTTTGCCCTAATAATTAACAATAAAATCGCGATATCTCGGAAAATATCAATTTTAGGTGAAAAACAGCCTTAATGTTTTCGAAAGAGAATTAAATTTTCTACAAGACGGTGTAAAAATATATAGGGTGTTGTATTTAAAAAACATGAGTTATCGATGTTTAAAGTTTCACAAGTTTGACCGAGCGTAAAAAACGCCCTGTATAATATTTTAAAAATGTAGGTGGTGCAAAGTGTTACATAATCTATTGTCAATCTTATCTCCAAGCGAATTTCTTCAGACTTCTCAAAGTTTTTAAATGTTGAAAATATTTGAAAATACTGTATTTTCATGAAAATGCAATTTTCAAGAGAACGGTTGACTTTAGACCCATATAACCTTATACATTTTTTGAATTAAATTTAAAGAGGAATCCAAAAATGTAAAAATATACAGGGTGTTCCATAAGAAAAAGTATAACTTTGATATGGCACTCTTTTTTGGAGCACCCTGTATGTTTGAAAATATTTTTAAAATGTAGCCCTTATTGACTTACATAATCTAACAGCGACAGAAATTGGAAAATATAAACCGTTTCGCTATAAAACTCCGACGCGTCCGTCGTGACTCACCCTGTATACATAAGCAAAATGAAAAAAATAATAATTTCGAGTACAACACAAAATGATAAGTGAACATTATGATCATTCAAAAATGTGAAACAAAAAGATACAAAAAATTGGAAAATTTATCCGACAAGTTTTGTATGTTCTCATCTACGAAGAAAACCACCAATTATGTGCTAAGAGTGAATTGTAAGTGTAAGCATTGATTGAGCTGCTTGTAACACTGTTTTTTTTAACCCCAAGTGTACATAGGTAAAACAAATTGGAGGGAATCTACAATTAACCACGATTCCAACGTCAAATTGACTTGCATCCACTAATAGCCAACAAAATTTAGAACATAATAATCTAGGTACTTTTTTGTTCCTCTTTTAGAGATCGCCTAAAAGTCACTCGACCGGTGACAACGCAGTAACTTTTAGGTGGAATATAGTGACTCTGGCTGGCAAAAACTTAACCGCCATGACAGATGAAAACTAACAATATAGGTAGGAAGGTGGATGTAAATGAACATTGCACAAGCGCTTAGGGTGACATAAAACAAAAATTAAAGAAACTATAGGCAATGTTACAACCTACCCGTGTTACTTTCATCCTCGGTCTCCCCTACTTATATTTCTGCCCATAGCACAAAAGCATTGTAAGCACTAGTATCAAGTTTATTGTAAAATACTTTAATCAATGTAGGTATTACTTAATTAAATATGTCGATTGTTTCCTTTGTAGCGTTGTAATCTAAAATGATTTGAAGTTGTTAATCTTCTAGGTATGTTAATAATTTCTTTATCGTGGTGTAAGGTACTCATTAGAATAACAGTTTTATCTTATATGTATGAAACAAACATGTTTTTCTTTAGTTTAAAACAAAAAATTAAATGTAGATCTACCTTCATCCTTCTTTGTTATTAAGGAAAATTTAAGTTTATTTTATTTATAAAGTTACCTAACAATATGATAATTTTTTTTCGAAAATCATTTGCTTCTTATGTACGACGTAAAAATAATAAAGGCAACGTTTGTTGTTTGAAATCGTGGATCAGATCCATAACAACACGTATAACCTGATTTTTGTTGGATTGATTCATTAAGTGAATTTTCGATTTACACTTGTGGTTTTTGAAATATTGGATTTGGAACTATTACAAAGAATTCAAATTTCATTGCACTTTTTAGCTGGTTTGCATGGAGTGCATAGTTTAAATGGACAGTGTTCTCTTAAACTTAAACCAACCAGTTACTCATCCATAGTTACATTATCTCCAGGATTGTATAACTTTGGTGGTAAGTATCTAAACCCACTGTTTATAAAATTCTTTTATTGCTGCTAATTTATCTGTTTGTCTCCTTTCCTAACAATCTGATTCAAGGTCAAAGCGTACCACTCGCAAAATACGACAAAACCGTGTAACCGACATTCTGGCACGAAACATATTTTTACCACTTTTTGCATACCAGCAGATAGATCATAGAAAAGACGTATGAATTTGTTACTGTCTGATATTTACTACGTGTGTAATCACTAGCTTTAAACAAAATGATGTTATGTTAAAGCTAACTTTATACGAAAAGGTCATATTGACCCGAGAGATACATCCGTATAATTTTTTTACCACAACTATAAAAAGCATTAAAAAAATAAGGAATGAATTACAACTAAATAAACAAAGTCATAAAATATTATTGAAAAATATCAAAGGATACATGAGACATAATATATTGAATTTTAAAATGGGTTACATTAACCCGAGAGAGACGGCAGCGTTAAAAGAAAATTTGACGTATTTGCTATAACTCGTGTGGGTTAAACACTTTCTGATAATCTTATTTATGTGCATAAGTTTGGACGTGTTAATGGCAGATTTGATAACTATTACACAAGCTGTTAACTATTTGTCGACATTAATACCTCAAAGTAACGAAAGCAGTTTGGTTGGCGAGGCACCAACATAGTTGTGTAAAGTTAGCACCACAAACTTGGTTAATACGTCCTGGATATCGAACCCGAACTTCAAGTCTTTTCTCACTCTGGCGTCGGAACGTAAATCAAACGGAATGGTCGAATTCTTTTACGAAACACTATTCCAAGAGCACTCGGAAAAAAAATCTTCACGAATTATTTTATCAACAGTCACAGCAGAGATATAATAAATTTTGTATTTTCACGCTGTAAAAGACGTTTTGATGATATTTATGTTTGGTAAATATATCCTGAATTTTTATTATTCAATCAAAACAGTTTGCCTGTGTGGTGAAGAACAATTTATGAAGTTTTTTTGTTTGTATGTAGAGTAAAAAATACGGTGTCAATTTTAATACAAAAAGGACAATGAATTTAGACTAAACAGGTTCACTTTAAAATGGTATTATTTTATCTAAAAATATGTTAGATATTAATTCATTTGTGCGTCAAACATTAACAATTTTGGAACAGACATTTTTATTAATTTTTAGCCAAATTCAACAGTTTCCATAAGAAAAGGGCTCTGGATTTGGTGAACTTTCAAAATATTTGTGTTAAATTTGCCGCGATTTTGAATTAAAGTTTTTGATAATTAACACATTTTCAGGCAAAACTTTGATAAATTACTTGAGTTTACAAATAACAGACAAATGTCTTTAATTAAGTGAAGTTTTGCTACAAATATTGATATTATTCCTTTGCGTTTTATGTCTTTTGCAACTTATCTAATGCTCGGTGCCATTCTTTTAGAAATTATCTTACCACAAATTTGTTCACACAGCAAAATGCGACAAAGTGTTGAATTAACACGAAATTTAAGATAAAATGGACACAAAAAAAGTGCACCAAACCGATTAATTCTGGCAGATTTTAACTCTATGTCTCACAGCCATATAACAATACAGACCAAATATAACAACTAAATATTCTACAAATAATATCTTGTCTTAAATATTAAGTAACGAAGCACCTATACTAATCCTCCGTCGGGCACAATCGGTAACATTAATACAAGCACAATTCTTTTTGGCTCCATTATTAAACACAAGAGTTGGGAGATTTCACCTGTACAGGGTGGTCCAAATTCGATGGGATTGCATGGGTATCTCGCTTAATAAGCAAGATAGAGAAACGGTTCAATTACCAAAAATGTGCAGTTTTTTGGGAAAAACTCAAAACAATTGTCAAATATATTTTATCATTTTCTGTTTTTCTTGATTTTTTTTTGTTTTCACGGCCTACTTTTTGCTTTTCATCTTTAAAAAAATGGAAAAACCCTTGTAACTTGCGTATTATTGAAAATAAATACATGAACCCTTATATATTTGAAATGAGAAAAAAATAAGGAATTTAAATAGGCCATAGCCAACTATACCTTCTATTTAAAAAAAGGCAAGTTTGTGTCATAACTTTTTAACGGCTGTTAATAAACTTTTTCGACATTTACAACAATAACGGAGATATGACACATTATTCATATGGCAAAAAAACAGTTTTTCTCTAATATCTCAAAAACTGGAAATGATAGAATATTTTTTAAAACGGTTCTGAGTATGCCCCAAAAATTGCCCATTTTTGGTAATTTAACCGTTTCTTTATCTTGCCTATTAAGCGAGATACCCTGCAATCCCATCGAATTTGGACCGCCCTCTACAGTACCTTTCTTACACCCTTCTAGATACCCTCCGGTTACATGTTGTTATTGTTACAGTGTGTTAAAAAAAAGCATCTTGTATCAAATTGATACTTTGCGCCCGGACGCGTATATTTCTTTACATTTCATTTTTAAGGAGGTTATTTAGATACAGGATATTCCGATTACTCCCTCTGAAACGCTTAGGGTTCAGACCACCAAAAGCAACTAAAAAGATATCGGGCTTCGCGTCTCAGTTTTGGAGCTATGTATCAAATTGATTCATTGCGCCAAATGCCGTCGCTAATGCTTTTTATGTTTTGGAAAAGTTTTTAAGAGCTCAATTTAATTACATTTCAATTAAAAAAAGTAATGAAATAATATGGCATTTAAAAGGAAACTTAATAAGTCGTTAAAAAAAATTATACAAAAAACCTCAATCCCTATACCTTCGATGTCATTTTGAGTGAATTCAAGTGTGTATCAATTTGATAAATGGCGCCCCATTCATGACAAAATTTTGCGCCCGACGGTGCTTTGAATTTACTGATTTAAAATAAAAGTAATGACTATTAATTTATTTTTATTCAAAACTTCCTAGAGATGTCCCTTAAAATAGTGCAAATATTACATAACTTAATATTTAGACAGCTGTGTGGACCAACTTATTTAGATACAGGGTGGGGCAAAAAGGTATCCCCGATTTGAAGTGAAGATTGTTTGGCCTATGTTGGGGATAGAGCAATATGCGTGGTCTCTTTATATGCCTAAGATTACGCCATTTTTAGTTGTCACACTTCAGTCACACTTGTCACAGTCCAAAGGGTTACAAAAATAAAAAAACTGGAGGCACGAAAAAACTTTTATTTCTTAAAATTACAATGCTATTTTGATTTATGTTTCCGGGCCATCTTGTTTCTCTCCGAGGTGATAGTGGGTGGCCTCCACGTTCACCGGATTTGAATTCGTGTGATTTTTTTTGTGGGGGCATCTCAAATTACGAGTATATCAACACCGGCCAGCAAATTTAGATGATCTTAGGGCAGCAATAACTCAGGAAATTAATGCGATTCCACGGGATACAGTTCAAAGGGCTAAGGCAAACTTTCGGGAAAGACTCCAACACTGCGTCAATATTGGCGGTCGTCACTTGAGCGATGTAATTTTCAAAACTTAAATAAAAATAGCATTGTAATTTTAAGAAATAAAAGTTTTTTCGTGCCTCTCCAATTTTTTTATTTTTGTAACCCTTTGGACTGTGACAACTGTGACTGAAGTGTGACAACTAAAAATGGCGTAATCTTAGGCATCTAAAGAGACCACGCATATTGCTCTATCCCCAACATAGGCCAAACAATCTTCACTTCAAATCGGGGATACCTTTTTGCCCCACCCTATATATAATACAAACGCAGTTGATTTGTGTTTTATTTTGATGAGATCAACAAAAACAAATATTTACCTACAATATTATCCTACTCAAACAATGACCGATTTTTAATTTTAAATATGACGTTTTTGTTTCTTTTTTACTAAAATATTATAAATATTTAATATATAGGCAAATATGGATTTATATAGCTCCAAAGTAGGTTTCCAGTAAATTTAAAATAACATAAATCTTGCAAAATGCAAATTTTTTTGTTTTATCCCGTATTCAAAACAAAACACTAAAAATGCGGTGAACCAAAACACTACACAGTAAATTATTTGTCCTTCAACTTGTTTTCGAACGATTGCTTCAAAGCATACATTTTTTAACGAACTTCCCTTCCAACCCTAAAGCATCGTCCATAAATCTTCTCATCCAAGCAAACGCATGTTTTCTATGAACTTCTGTCGGGATTTACAAGCGGCAAAGCAAATAAATCCCCAAAATATTTGCTTGTTTGTTTATTTTTTACTCGTAAATGCCTAGTGACTTGAAAAATGCGACGATGTATTGCTGTTAAAATTAACTCCCCCATAGAAAAAGTACATGCGAATACTTACTGTGCCCTTAAATAATTTTCTTTGCATTTTAATAACACAGATGGCAGGATCGCTATTGCAAGAATTTGTCATCTCTTGTCCTAAATTAAAATAAAAGGAAGAAGCGAAGAAATATTGGTACAGTCAAAGAGGGCATCTGTGACAAAGGTTTGATTTTAAAAATGGTGTCCTAAAACTAATTGAAATATTTATCTTTAGCGAGAGAAATGAAAAAATTTTACCAAAAGACGTTTTAGTTCACAAATCAACGAATCGTGGTAAAAAATACAAATAATTACGATTAGACTCAATAATTATACAAAAATAATGCCATTTCTCATAGATTTAAATTATCATTTCAAAATTTGTGTAAAATGCCCATGTGTACAGAGAATATGTTGCAATAATTAAGATCATGGGGATCCCGCAAACCGTTAAGAGATAAAAATATGGCTGAATTAGGAAAGTAGTGTGTATTTTATGTTCATGGTGCATACAATGGTTATCTTATTATTAAAGTATTTTAATCGTTACATGCTTTGATTCTGAACAAGAACAATCGGTTTTTAGTGAAGTTACTTAAAAAAATATAAATTGTGCAATTGGCTTTATAATAAAGCTGTTCCTACAGCTAAAACAAGAATCAGTTGTCTAAATTCATTTTATGATATATTATGCACCATCTATACTTTAAATAAAACATTTATCAACTTTAGTCTGTATAGTGTTTCAAGGGATATTTTTAATACTAATACTTCAAAAGGCGTAAAAGCTAAAGATTTGGTGAAATTTATTGATTATAATTACAAACAAAATCAATTTAAACACTAACCATTTTAATATACTTATCAATGGTTAAAGTTCAAAGTATCACAATCAAAAATTTCCATACAGCGAAACAAAATGCAACTTATTTACCTGAACTCTCGTTTTTGAATGATTAATGATAAGTTTTTCTGTTACTATGTTTGTGTTATCGAAATAATAACATTCATTATTTATGAAAATCAAACTAGCGATTATGCCGTTCGATCAGTTGCGTTTGAAGTGAAATGAACTCATTTAAATAACAAAGTAGTGTCGCGCTGGTTAAAATAAATGCGCTGGGGAAATTTTTCATAACATTGGATGATAATTTACCAGGAAAATTTAGTTGTTTTCTTAGGTTTGTTGTTGTTTGAACACTTTTATAACAAATATTAGAGATATTTAGGTTAACATTTAACAACAGAGTGACCTAATATGAGTGACTTGTGAAATAGACGTAATAATTTATTTAAATAACCAAAACTACCACAAATATTTAACACATGTTACAAGCTGTACTTTTGTGATGTTTTTGCTTTGTGCAAAAAAGAATAATTTTCATATGCAATAGATTAAGCCAGATTCGAATCACTACATATTTTTACAAAAATGATTTGAGCAATGGGATTAACCATAATAAATTGTAAGTCAAAACCATAAATGATTTAATTAAACCAATTTTTCTTCTATTTGGGCTTCGGGTATATCATGTAAATGTTTATTGAAACGTTAATATTCTTAAATAAAATATTGTTTTGATAAGTAAATCTAGATAATTTTAGCACTCTCTTCTCTTACGCGGTAAAGTTTAATAACCTTTAAAACTTGCAACTGTTTTTTTTTTGTTTAAATGTTATTATATTTAGTCACTAAAATACAAGTGAATTATAAAAGAATACTCGTAAAACATCATATTGATACAGGTTAACTTTTTTCTTATTTTAAAGTTGAATATTGTCTTGATAACATTTTTATGTAAAATTACGTTTAGTACCTATTAATTTAAATAATTTCAGCCCAAAAATTTTCTCCTACTAATTACGTATAACAATATAACTCGTTTTTTTTTCTGTACATCTATAAAAATTCATTTTTAAGTGTTCCTTTTTTTACGAATTATACCTATATCTTTTTAAATTTTAACTTTTCTTCAAGCCAAAATCATAATAATTATGCAACGAATACTACCGTAAGGTTTTAAAATAAGTGCCTAAAATTAAATTAGTTTGCCCGCTTTTATTTTTTATAAATGTTTCCCAAAAAGTTTGAACATTTTAACTCTGTATTTTAATTTAATAGTATTTTTTTTTCGTTTAATAACTTGTAGTGTTTTATAAGATGTGTTGTTTATTTATTTACTTTTTGTTATGTTATATACAATAATGTAAGAAATAATATTTACCGCTTATTTTTAAAGTAAAATTAACATGCGTTATCACTGGAATCGCTTTAAAATAATCAATCAATCAAATATTTCAGCAAACTATACAAATACAACTGTTTCTTCAAAACTGTCTTAGATTAAGCAGCGTTTGATGATTTACGAAAAAGTTATAGTCAGTTTACCAAAATCCAATAAATTTGTCCCCAGCAAAGTCAAAACTTTAACTTTATTTTGCTACTCTGTGTAAAATATTATGAATATTTATTAAAAAAATTTGAATGTTTTGTTTAAAAAACAATCTTGTAAAATTTCAACTTCAAAATGTCAAGAATAGCTTAAAAGCGATGTCGTATGATTTTATGCCTGAAAAATTAATAACGTCGATTTTTATCGGTTCAACTTGTAAATATCTGTTGTCAAAAAATTGTGTAGCGTTTTTAAGTTCTGTTAAAGGCGATAAACACGTCAAAAAATTTAATAAAACTGTTTACAAGACGAGTTGGCTCCGAAAAACTACACCGACAAAACGAATTTTGTGTCGTTAATTATAAGGAACTGATCGTAAAATTTTCGCCCAAGTAAAAGTGTTCAACTTCGCCGAAGAATTAAGGGCAAAGTTACAGGGCATTTAGTATGAATTAAAAGCTTTCACGAGATTAAATGGCATTTCGCGTATGTAATTTATTTAGCACCAAAAATCAACTGTAGCTATTATTAATGGATATTTGTGTTCGGATCGGTTATAAATAATGCGCTTTCTGTCGAATTAGCGCGGCGATATTTTATCCAAAACCATAAAAACTTTGTATTCACAATTGATTTTTTCACACAGCGTTGTATAACGGCTGTAGAGCATTAGTTAAACAAGAATGGTACATATTTTGTAGAAAGTCCTTTAAATATTTACACAGTTAAACGTTTTAAATATTTTAATATTAATGTAACGAATGTAAATTATTTTAATATTCGCATTTTGCCTGCTATACGGTAATTAAGGAGCCATATTTCCAGACTAAACTTAATTTATTCAGGTACTTCCAAAACAGTAACTTAGCTGTAATTTAAATCATATCGAATATAAAATTTGGTTAAAAGGACAAAACTAATAAGTTTCTCAAATCTAACCTTATAGATCTGGAAGAAGTTGACCAATTTTAAAATTAGACATTAAAAACTTGTTCGTAACGGTATAAAAGTAATACAATGTTAATATGGCTACTCATCTTTAGTTTAGAGACAGCATTCTAAATGATCAAAATTTCAATTTATTTACTTAATATCATCAACTTCACTCAGAATGGGTTGAACTTGACCGCTTTTACGTTATACCATTCGAACATAAAACAACATGCGAAATAACCATTAAAGAGTTTAACACACCTAATAATAATATTAGAATATTACAAACTAAAGTTTTAAAATAATACTTTACAGAAAAAAAAAACTAATTAAAAATAACATATCCAATTTTTTTTGTCACAGAATAATTGCAGAACAATTAATGTTGGTATTACCGATAAAGTAAAAATTGGAATTTTAATTTTATATTTACGTATGTTTTGGAATTTTTAACACCTTAATCCTTCAACAGGCGCAATTATGTGTGGGATTCGTTGCACTGAACTTTTTTAGCATCTTGTTAACCGATTCCTGTCAAAACTTGAGCGTCCAGCTAATCCCTCTCTGTACCTTAACTGACTTGTCAAAATAGTTTCGACTGTGAGAACTTGCGCGTCTCTTGCTGTAGGAATGAAAATGTACAGCAGATTTATATTCTTGCCGACTTTTTAATGAATACTTTTGCTAGGAACATCCATTTCTAGTCTGCAAAACCTGCTTCGATGGTAAAATGGAAGGTTATGAAGCTGATGAATATGTATATGTATACAGGGTGGTGCTTTTTTCGATGCTCACCATTGCTATCTTGGAAACGGTAAGAGATACAAGGTCGGTTAAATTAGAGAAAAGTTGCACATTTTTATGGCGATTAGGAATCTGAAAAGAAATCCTGGATATTTTGATTCGTTTTTGATTTATTACAAAAAAACTGAAAAATGTAATTTTAGAAAAATATTATTATCTTCCCTACCATTGACGCTATTTCATTTAAACTTGGTAACTTTATGTTTTTGACCGTCCTGGGTTTGATGACGTCAACAGAAATTTTCTAAGCCTTCTAGATTTCAAGTTGCGATAGTCAACTTTTTTATTTCTTATGGCCGCCATATTGGATTTTTACACCATCAGACAGACAAAAAAATTAGCTTTTCAGATTGGTAACCAACATACCTTTTTTCTTTCAAAAAACTTGTTGAAATTTTAAAATTTGTGTAAATAATTAATAAAATCGAGAATGCTCTAAAAAACAATTGAAATTATAATATAAATCAAAGTGACACAACATTTTATAGGTCTAATGATAACGAAATTAAGATTGTTGGAAACATATTTAGAAGATATGTTTATTATTAACAATTCAAAATCATCAGTAGTTTCAGCATGAAGGAGCTGGTCCTCACAACGCCCGCATTGTAAAATGATATTAATTTAGATGTACGGTTTCAAAATTCATGACTTGGTACGTTTGGTCCTGTTCATTGGCCTCCGCGATCGCCATGTTTAATGCCTATGGATTACTTTTACATTGATGTTGTTTATGCAACCCCAACGGAAAATATTGAACTTCTTCGCCATAAAATCAAAAATGCTTTCGACTCTATTTCGAGACAAACTATCCTAAAGGCAGTGGACGAAATGAATCTGAGGACTAACCAATACATCATACATAACGGCGCGCACTTTAAACAATTTAAATAATTATTTATCTTGTGTTTTAAATTTATTGTCCTTTCGTTATTTTGTTAGACCTATAAAATGTTGTGTCACTTTGATTTATATTATAATTTCAATTGTTTTTCAGAGCATTCTCGATTTTATGAATTATTTACACAATTTTTAAAATTTCAACAAGTTTTTTGAAAGAAAAAAGGTATGTTGGTTACCAATCTGAAAAGCTAATTTTTTTGTCTGTCTGATGGTGTAAAAATCCAATATGGCGGCCATAAGAAATAAAAAAGTTGACTATCGCAACTTGAAATCTAGAAGGCTTAGAAAATTTCTGTTGACGTCATCAAACCCAGGACGGTCAAAAACATAAAGTTACTAAGTTTAAATGAAATAGCGTCAATGGTAGGGAAGATAATAATATTTTTCTAAAATCACATTTTTCAGTTTTTTTGTAATAAATCAAAAACGAATCAAAATATCCAGGATTTCTTTTCAGATTCCTAATCGCCATAAAAATGTGCAACTTTTCTCTAATTTAACCGACCTTGTATCTCTTACCTTTTCCAAGATAGCAATGGTGAGCATCGAAAAAAGCACCACCCTGTATAACCACCAATTTTCAAATCTTTTTTGGTAAAGTTTTGTTATTTATTTTTGTTTCAACAGATTATTTAAATATATCTCGTCAAAAAGATCCAAAAAGAATGTCATTTACTTTGTTACGTTTATTTTTTTTGTAAATATACAGGGTGTCCCAGATAACATTTCCAACGTGGGTATTTTGCTTATTATAAGATATACAAATTTGCTTAAATAATATGATTTATTCCTAAGTATAAGAGGAGCAACAATCAATTTTTAAAAGTACAAAATTCCTTGTACTTCAGATGTACAGCACAAAATTTAAAAATGTTGATTTTTTTTCTCTCATAACTTTTTTGTTTTAATCATTAGATCAATTTTCTTAGTACTTTTTTAAGATACTTTTTATGGTTGTTAATGTGTTATTTTAGATTTTTTTACCACTCTCCATTTTCGAGATATTACCTAAAATTAATTTTTTTTTATGGGCCGCGAAGTTGGCTATGGAATAATTAAAGTGCTATTTTAATTTTTTTTGTAATGAGAAAAAACTTGTCTGGTTTTATAAAAACGTCAGAAAATCAAGAAAAATCATATTTTTCCCGTTACTTATCAAGCTATCTATGACAAAAGAAACAAGAAACAACTAACTAAATAATTACAATTTGTCTGCGGTATCATTTGTTAGAATTTTAGAGTATTGTAACA
Source organism: Elmis aenea (assembly GCA_947652605.1). NCBI lineage: Eukaryota > Metazoa > Arthropoda > Insecta > Coleoptera > Elmidae > Elmis > Elmis aenea. Next base: position 26,037,197 of record OX393580.1, read on the forward strand.
AATTTGTTATCATATAATTATGGGCACATTGACAACTAATAAAAAATTTGAAATGTTGAGATGCTAAAATTTCTTTGCCATACAAACTGTGTAAAAACAGATACTTTTAATTCTTCGTTGATTTGTTTTGGATTTTTGGTTGGTTTCTCAAGTAAACCATATTCTTTTAAATTTATTTCCAATTTTTTTTGATTAGGTACGCGCACTTAGTTGCCTTCTCTCGCCATAATGATAACAATTACTACAAAGACTATCGAATTACACAATACTAAAAAATTCTAATAAATAATACCGCAGACAATTCATACTGTCATTTGACATTAAGTTAGTTATTTTTTGTTTTTATTTTAATAGATAGCTTGATAAATGATTGGTAAAATATGATTTTTTTTAAACTTGTGACTTATTTATAAAAATAGATAACGCATCTCATTAAAAAGAGAAAAAAAAAACACATATAACTGTTTTTCATAGCCCACTTTACGGTCTATAAAAAAAATGAAGTTGGGGTGCTATATAAAAATGGTAAGTGATAAAAAAATGTAACATAACAGTTACATTCTCCATTAAACAGTATCTTAAGAAAATACTAATAAAATAGATCTAATGATAGAGAGAAATTCAACATTTTTATATTTTTTGAAATAACATCTGAGTACGAGGAATTTTGTACTTTTAAACATTGATTGTAGCTCTTCTCAAACATTGGAATAATTCATCTAATTTAAGCAAACCTTTATCTCTTATAAATAGGCTGGAAATGTTATCTGGGAGACTAGGGCACACATCTGGGATTATAATACGATACATTAAGCGCGAACTCATTCATTTTACTATTTAGCCTGACGTTAGGTTAACCAATGGATTATTTGTATTTCGTAGATTAAAGGCACTTTATTACCTAAGTTAAAATTTATAACAACTAAAATTTATAACATAACTAAAATTTAGTGTCGTATGAACTTGTACGGAAAGTTTTTAGTCCTCAAATTTATGATAAACCAGGTTCCAACGTTTGTCATTTTTTTCTCCTTGGAAATCTATTTTAATTTTTTGAATTATATTATCAATATGATAATGTATATGTAAAAAAATGCTTTTTAAATGTTTTGAGACTAGGTTCATTCGTTTAAAACACTTAAAAGACTGTGAAAAAATCATCACATAAAAATTTATGATTTGTTTACTTATTAATCACAGATTTCGCAACTTTTAACTGTTCGTGAATGAAACAAAGTGCTTTATATACGTTTCCTACGAAGTTTTCTCCTGCAAATAAGAAATAAAAGCAATAACTTTAAGTGCTGCTGTTTGGCTTTGACACTTAAGTAAGTTGTGGCATCATAACTACTGGATAAATTGCTGTTTTTGTTGTAACTTCCATCCAACTTCACAGAGTATATGTACTGTATTGCAGATTTGGTCATATAGTGCGCACTTATATAATTACGCCTGTAAGTACAATGTTCTTTATGTTGTACGTTCATGTCGTGCGAAGCTATAATTGCTGCAGTTTGAAACAATGGGTCGTAAAATGTCTAATAGATTTAATGACTTAAAATGGGAAGAAAAGCTTTGATTTATTTCTTCTACGTTGTGGGGAATACAGACAATAATACAAAATATAGGTAGGTAAATCACTAAAAATAACTTTATGATAAATATTTGTATTAACCTCTGTGTTTCTTAACCTATTTATACTTGGTGGGGCGCATTTTAATTTTTATTGCGGCCTCCCTCAATCTTTTGATGCAGTGGCAGTTTAAAAAAAAATCTCCAATTATTGTTAAATCCGTCCGTTTCACACTGATGACTTGATTTTTCCCTTTCATTTCTTCGCCCTTCCTTCGATGTTTGCGCCCCACCTGGGGGGCCCGCCCCACAATTTGAAAGCCATTGATTTACTTTTTTATATATTGTGGTAAATAAATACAGTATTTTATAAAAAGTTATCCTTCAACAATTTTTTGAGGAAAAATTATTTTGTTTTAGTAGGTGAAATTGTATAATACCCCTAACAATTATTTATAGCTAAAGTTTATTTCATTGTCTGTTCCTTGCAATGTTTTAGATACATTAAGTTGTGAGACTTAACTGAATATTAAATATGTCGCTTAAATTGAAAAGGTCATAAATCATTTTTATGTTATTTTGAGATTTTTGTTTTGCATTTTAATGTGCATAAAAATATTTAGGTATGCTAACTACAGAGAAATTTTACTAATATTTGTTATCTCCGTTACTTATATTTTACTTGGCACCTATTTATAATTTCACAGGGACGTGTTTTACTGAAGTAATGTTTGATAAGACAGTAATTTAAGAAAAATTATGAATAAATTATGTGATATACTCTTAAGTAAAATATATAATTTATTTTATTATAAGTTTATTCACGTACTTTACATTATCATTATTATTCATAAATTACATAAGTAAGAAGTAAATTCAAAAGTACATTTTAAAATTGAAGTACAACCAATTTAAATAATGTATTTCTTGTAAAAGTTTATTCATGTATTAAATAATTGTCATTAATAAGAGCGATGAAGTCTTCCGACGTTTCACTTTGTTTTAAATTTTTCAAATAACTGTATTAAATTGGGAGCATAGGTATAGGGTTGGAACATTATCACTATGACATTTTCAAAATAAATGTATTTGCACTTCCATCTAGCAATAAATTTTTATTGACGAAAATAGTAATGATTTTGTAAGAAATTGCAAAGAAAATGTTTGATGATAAAAATACTATAAATTTTTGTAATCGTAAACAACTTTCAGTTCGCAAAAAGCGACTCATGCCACTTTTGAACGGCTCAAATATGATTTGTGTATTATTTCAAGACCAATATAAAAATCTAAATATGAAAATAAACAGAATGAAGGATTTGATTGTATTTTAAATAATAAGCCTTTATCAATCTTATGAACAGAAAACTATTTCTATTGACATAAAATTTTAATATTTCTGCAAAAAAAAATTTTATAGTATTTTTTCCTCCTTCTATATTGAGTTAGGTACTTAAAAAGTAAGTGACATATCTTACGTACTCTTTTAACAGATTCAGTTTATTTTCTACAATCCAGCTTATTCTGTTTCGGCTTAAGTACGTTCTTAATCCAATACTGTCTACCCGTGTCTACTTAAATTTTCTGTACTCAGTGAAAACTTTTACAAGATAAATCAGTTGTCTCATGATGTGAGTTTTGTGAACTCCAAGCGAATTTCTTAATAGACTTCTGCTACATCTAGTTTCTGCTTTTATATCAAATATCTTTAAACGTTGAAGTTTATTTGTTGTGTACTATAACGGATCTCAAAAATTCACCAACCAACAATACTTTGATTCTTTTTCTAATACAAGCAAAATTAATGTTTAATGGGATATTATTACAGAATTAATTTTGTTAAAATATTGGGTCGTTTTGCGCTTATTTAATTTTATATTCATGTGCTGAATTTGCTTTTGTTTGAGTTTGATTTCGAAAAATTATCTTGGTTGACACAACACTCAATACATAAACCGAAATTAGTATTTTTTCAGAAAATAACAGTTATCTGGCATAGCATAATTTTTTCGAAATTACATGTCGATTAACAAAAAATTTTTGACACAGTAGCATCGATATATCATACAATTCCCAGCAAAAAATCACAAAAAGCCGCTAATGTTTTTATCAAGAAAGCATTATCGATTTCCTTATAACAATTGATTACCCTCAACAGATTGGTTCTTTTCAAAAGAGCCTACTTCAATACAAAAAACGTCTCTTAACGCCGGTTATAGAAAAGGTATTTGCTTTCTCTGCTGTTTCAATTTATCTTACAACAATGTTGTCATTCTGTGGTTACAACTTCATGTTTCGCAGCTCAAAAATTGGTTGGAAAGTGTTATTTAGTTAAACCTAACGTTTATTTTTGTATTAAGATATTGATAACTATAAACGAAGTGTGAAAGGTTTCTGAAAATTATTTTGCTTTAAAATTTCATGTTATTTTACATCAAAACTATTTAATATTTCCATTAAGTGTAGGATTTTAGGGGGGTCTAACTGTATACAGCGTGGTCCACCTAGAAGGGTCACTATTGGGATCTCGTAAACGGTAAGATCTACAAAGAAGTTTAAATCAGACAAATTGTTCCCCTATCCAAGACCTATTACAGTGATGCTTTAATGTTTTAAAAAAGTTCTATGGCACGCTAGATGATAAGCAAAAATCAAAATTGGCTTTTCTTTTTAAATCGGTAATAACTCGGTTACATAATGGTTCAAAAATATTTTTGGTGAAAAACTTGATTTTTTAACGCACTGTGAAATAAAAACATTCATTTGTTTCTTCTTGGGGTTTTTTTGATGAATTTTATTTGTTTTGAGCGTAAACATCAAAATAAATACGTCAAACCTTATATTATTGAAAACTGGAAAAAATAGTGTTTTTTTTTGTGAACACATAGCCAATTAGGGTTTTTTTAATTTTAAATGCAAGTTTGTAATTGACATAAGGGTTTAAACAATGTTAAAACCAATAAATGTTTATATTTTACAGGACGTAAAACATCTACAACTTTTTCCCCAAAAATATTTTTGTACCATCAAGTACAACCGAGCTATTAACGATTTAAAAAAAAACATCCATTTTAATTTTTGTTTATTGTTTAGCGTGCCATGGAACTTTTTTAAAACATTAAAGCATCATTGGATAGGTCTCACAAAAAGAACAATTTGTCTAATTTAATCTGCTTTATAGCTAGCTTTAACCGTTTACGACATCCCAATAGTGGCCCTTCTAATTGGACTATCCTGTATATACAGTAAATTCTCTATTAATGCAACTTCTATAAGTGCATCATACTCTATAAATGCATTACTCCATATATGCAAAAACATTCTATAAACGCAACTTTCAAAAATCAAGCTACCCGTAGTAAAAACTGTCAGTGTCACAGTCAATCAATCAATCATGAAGAAAGTTAATTTAACGATTAAGGATAAGTGTGAAATTTTAAATAAACTTGAAAATACTAAAGTGAAAGACATTTTTTTTACCTAATGCAACACCCTGTAAAATAGAAAGATTTTAAAAATATTAAAAAAAAATGGTTTTCTTTACTCTCTAAATGCATCTTTTTTTCTATAAATGCATTTTTTAAAAAACATTTGAATCTAACGATGTTGCATTTAGAGAGAATTTACTGTAATATATTTAATGTTTCAATAAAATATCTTGGCAAAAATTTAAAGAGTAATTTAAAATATGACAAATATTAAGCATTATCTGACGTTGAAATTAATAACTTCCCATAAATTGCAACATTTATATTAATTGTTAATTATTGTTAAAATCAAATATTACATCAAAGCGTCCACTTTTTAACGAAATTGTTGTTAAAACACGAAGGTATTGCTTTCAAATGAAAAATGACTGCCACAGCCATCTGATGGTATACTAGTCTACTTGTAAAATATGTCTTATGCAAATATATGTAATATATTTGTCTTAGCAACATGATATGCAGATAGATATTTGTAAAGTATTAAACAACTTTACCAGAATTTTTAATGAAAAGGTCTTGTTTTAATTTACCTTAAAGTAAAAGTAAAAATACGCAGTACACAGTCGTTTTTACGACTTTAAATATTCTAAGGATGTTTAAAGATTAAACAAATAATTTAAAATTTTCGTCTACTCGCTGTTTTTTAAAACATCTCTGAACGAATTTTTCCTTTTATCTCCACAACCACCAATAAATACATTTAATTTTCACTTCTGTCGAACTTATTTTAAATTGCAATTTGCTTATTAAAACTCACAAAAAAATAATAAACCTGTAATTGATTACGAAGCCGGAGTGTGTTAATGTACTCTTCAGGCAAATTTATTCTTTATAGTAATTATTTTCTTTCAAAGTACTGCTTAATGATTTTCGCAGAAATTTTAATAATTTATAATTCCACCGGGCTTGTGATCATTAGCATTTAGATCTGATATTATGGGGTTGATTACCCATTTTATATTTTTAAGCGAGCCTGTCGAAACCACAACTTCTTAATTATGAAATATATTGCTTGCAATAAAATGATCGAAAGCTTATTATTTACATTAAATAAAAATTACTAAATAATATAAATAGATGGTCCAGCATAAATTTTAGCATTTCATATTTAAGGAAATTTGTAAATTTAAACAGATTAAATAAATGCAAAGGTTATCTATTTTCTATAAAGACGAACTTGGCCCATTCATTTAAATACATTTACAACAGATGTAACACAGTAAAATTACTGTAAAATTTAAACTACGGTTTTTACGTTAAAAAAACGGTATATTATAAAAACAGAAACCTGTGATGTTATATAGGAGTATAACGTAATAATTAATTGTAATTAAAGCATTATAGTGCACAAGCAATTCGAAAATTTGTTGTAATTTTAAAAGACTATGTATAAAACAGCTTTACAGGCCTTACAAGCCCAAGACTTCAAAATGTTTTTTTCTACTTCCTTGTGTCCTTAAAAACCTTCTTTTATTCTCGGATTCGAAATTGCCTAATATCTTTTGATACTGTCCCCATATATTTGCTCATTATTCTACCTCTATTGCTTTTCCGTTTTTACTTCACTTTTAAGTCAAATATTTGCTAATTCTTTCATTTTCTCTGTTGATTTGCCTTATCCAAGGTAATCTTTGTTTTGCTGTAACGTAATGGCTGTTATTTTTAGTTGCCAAGCATTTCTATGACTTCCTTGTTTTTTCTTTTACTGCACAAGTCTTTTCCTGAGCATCACCCTTTTCCATTTTGCCAGCGTTTTTAAGTATTTATTGATAATTTAAGTTTCACATGATTAAAAATCTGTTGGACGAATGAGTATATGATGAATCCTAGATTTGATTTCCTGAATACTTTTTGTTTATTACTTAAAGATTGTTGTTAGAGTCTCAGCAGATTTTCTTCCTTTGGTAAGTCGCTTACCAATAATTATCCCCTAACGCGAAAATAATATAAGAACAACGGAAGAACTATTTAAGCAAATCAATATGTGAAGGCTTAATCCCAAAGATCGGGATCCATAAAAAACTTATACAGGGTGTAGACTCGGATCACGTAACATAGCAATTTCAATGGTAAAATTTTAAAAGTCTTATTCTTGCTCCCCTAATTATTTTAGAAAAAAAGTGCAAATACGTTTTTTGTAGAGAAATAAATTCTGTATCCATAAATGTAATCAATATTACTTTTTCGTTTTCCAATAACTAAAAATTAAGCAATTACAAAACGCGTTTTGACAAAAATCTGTAGTGCCTTGGAATTATGCTATGACAACTGCCCAACCTTATGACACTTAACACTGTCACTTTGACGCGAAATTCATTCTTAAAATCTTTATATTTTATCAAACATTTATTTTACACAGTTAGTTATGTTTTCAGTAGTAATATAACAAGTGCATTAAAAATTATCGATAATTTTTGGTAAATATGCCCGAATGCAAGTTGAGCTGAAAAAATCACGGGTGCACTTGCACGTGATTTTTTCTGCTTCAACTTGCATGGGTGAAGATTTGTCAAAAATAATTATAGATTATTTGCAATGCACGAGTTATATTTTGTCAGAAAATTTCCTTCACCTAACCTATCTGTCAAATTAAAATGTTGTTTAATTTAGATAAATTAAAGTATACCTACTACTTACTGCTATTGTTATTATTAATAGATCATTTATAACTAATTTTTAATTCAAGAATTATATTTTAATAAAAATTAATGAACCAAATAAAATTTAGGTACATACATAATCTGTTATGTCAAATTTTACATGTACTGTCAGTGTGGTGTGTCAGGGGTGTGGTTTAATCTATATTAAAGTAACGTTATTGGTCGCCGACATCTGTCAAAAAATTATCAAGACCAAAATACCTTATTCCCTCTCCAAATTTATATTTTCCACCAATCTAAAACTCAGATTTCTTAGAAACGACCAATATAAACGCATGAAAATCTGTTAATTGCGAAAAGTAAATTATCAGTGTATGATTATGTTTATTGGCCGTTTAAAGGAAATCTGACTTTGTTATTGGTCGAAAACGCAAATTTGACAGAAGAATCTACTCCTGGCAGAGGAATGTAAAATTATTATACCGTGTAATATTGCTCCTATTGGCAGTCTCTAGAAGATTTAAGATTAGTGATTGGTGGAAAACGCAAATTTGACAGGTGAAGGGAATTTTCATTCCAAGATACAATAAAAATGATTATTATGAATGAATTTCACGTCAAAGTGACAGTATAAGTGACACTAGACTGGGCAGTAGTCATAGCATAATTCCAAGGCACTACAGATTTTTGTCAAAACGCGTTTTGTAATTGCTTAATTTTTAGTTATTGGAAAACGAAAAAGTAATATTGATTACATTTATGATACATAATTTTTTTCTCTACAAAAAACGTATTTGAACTTTTTTTCTCAAATAATTAGGGGAGCAAGAATACGACTTTTAAAATTTTACCATTGAAATTGCTATGTTACGTGATCCGAGTCTACACCCTGTATCTTATTTTTGATCTAACTTTAATAACCATCAAGGCTGGATCCAGTTAGTTGGCAAATTGGTTTCCAGACCTCGCATCTTTGATTATTTCTTGTGTCATTTAAATCAGCCTTCAGAAAAACCTACCCATACTTATGGATTCAATTAAGAAGACAATCGTATCTAAAGACGATATTTTACTTGTTTTTAAACAGCTTTGATTGTTTTTAATTTGCAAAACCCTACATATTAAAAAAAAAGAAGAGTAACCTAAGTTATAATAATATTAAAATTTGCATATTAACCCCAACAAGACAATCATGTATTCTGTGTGTTCCTGAAATGCTTGAAAGTCGAGGGCATTTTCTATGATTTTCGATGTATACATAAATTATATTATTATTAGTTAGTTAACAATGTTTTTCTGACACTCAAATTATAAATAAGACAACTGTTGGTAAGGAGACAGTCAAAATTAATACATATTATAGTCTTCAGAAAGTGTTGCTTCTAATTGATAAGTTTGTTATTACCAAACATTTAATTGTTTATAGTATTTTGAACAAAAATAATAAAGAACTGAGACATGTAGAGATTACTAACAATAGAATTTTTTTAAATAATATTTAGATATTAGCGAATAACACACTGCTTATAGATAAAAAAGGAATAGAAGTTGCAATCCCGAAAGAGCAAAGGTTTCTATACGCAACCGGCGCCTCCACCATTAGCGGAGGAAAACCTTACGCTCGTGTATTCTGTTAGCTTTTGTGTTCTAGCTTTAGCTTGTTATTTTGCCGATTAAGTTGACTTACACAAGTTAAATAGGCGTTTCTTTTTGACATAAATAGCTTAATTGCGCTGGCGCTCACAGTATTTTTCAGATTTATTAACACTGAACTCCGAAAGTTTCTAGAACGTGTAGTAGAAGTGAATCTCTCCCTGTACGAAAATCTCCAATTTATGCAATGTTTGTTTTATTTTTAAGGGAGTATTTGTTACTGTAAAAGTGTATACAAAATGTAGCAAAATAAATGTTATATCATTTTCTGTTTGATTTAGTCTATATTTATTGCTAAATAGTATTAAGTATCTAATGAGTTTTAATTTTCCAGAACATTTCAGGAACTGGTTTTAAGTTTACAGTTGCTAATTAAACCATCTTCTTGTCTCTAATGATTTTTAAACGTCCTTTATGTTGAAAAATACACTCTTTATGTTAACCGTTTATTTCAATTTATAAATTCTACCTTATCGTTTTACAAAAATACAAATCGGAACGTTAATAGTTCACAGAAAAGCATCATATAAACATAAATACGTATCGATTTGTAGAATCTGAGCACGAAACTGAATATAAAAACTGTTTGGACAAAATTCCAATAAAAGTGAAATATGTGTCGTAAGCTATTCTCTAATAAATAGAGATATTTAATAAATAAAAGAAAACATACCTAATATTGTAGCTGTGAAGCATTTAGTTTAAAACATTTGCATTTATACACGTGCAAGTTTTTTAAAGTAAGCCTTTTCAATATAAAAATATACATTAAGTTTATCTTTTAAATTGAAAATATACCACAAGAAGTTAGGAACTTTTAAAATTGATATAATATTTGATCCAAAACGTGTTTTGACATATATTTTAATTTTTAAAGTTTTAGAATAATTTAAAAAAAAATTGTGGCACATAAAACTTGAAATACATTTAGTTCTAAAATTTTAATGTTATTAAGATTTTAACAGCCCACAACTTTGTTTTTCTAATTTAAACCCAACGCCTTATTGTACAAACAAGTATAATTATTAGATGGTCATTATGAAATTTAAAAAAATTGTTTTAGTGGACTTTATTATACAAAACCTGGAAAATTGTATTATTAAAAACCCTTTTTTATATTAAACGTTAGAATTTATTGATTTATTTAGGTTTAAACTTGGACATGTCTTTATTAGAAATAGAACATTCTGCGCAAATTTTTGGTTCACATAAATATTGTTTAATGTCATCAATGTTAACAATATTAAAGTTTTAAGCACAGCAAATTATTTAATTAAGCTTAATTATGATTTAATTTTCCTTTTACAGCTTCATTTAAAATTTAATTTTTCGTATTTTAATCATAAAAACAATTGTGTTTTATGACCCTGTACACTATCGGTATACTTGACAATCTTTTTAAAACTTCAAAGCATGGTTTATCTACCCGTACTGTTTCACAAAAATAAATACCTGTAGGTAGTTACATAGAGTTACAATAAAAGTGTTAGTTATTAGTTTTCATTGCACAAAACAGATAACTGTTTCTTAAACACTAGCTGTTAAAATAAAACTTTATTTTATACATGTAAAAGAGTTTTAAGTTCATTTTAAATAATTATTTTTTCCTCTTCTTAGTCCCTACTCCATTAACCGTAAGGTGAAGGACAAATGACTTTAAACGACTTTGGGTTTTCATTATTCACACATTCCTATCTTATGCTAATTTTTTATAATGTCCTAACATTTTATGTGTCTTTTTGTTGCTGCCTTTCGCATTATTGTTGTCTTCCTTGTGGTTTTATATGCCTTTTCAGCTAGCCTTTTCTCTGTCATTCTGCATATGTGGTCTAACCAATCGGGTAGCTGTTCTTGATCTTTTGGTTCACCGGCTTCATGTTTAACTCTATCTCTCTTTCTTTCGTTTCTCATTCTGTTTTTGTTTTTCCTTCACTTCTTCTGTTTCTGTTTTTTGAGTGTCTATGGATTTAGTTTTGTTTATAAGTGGTTGGAGCTACTAAACTTTTTACAACTTCCACTTTTGTCTAAAACAATGGTGTTCTTAGGATGCTAATTATTCTTCCAACTTTCCTTGTTCTGTCAATAATTTACTTGTTAAGTCCGTAATTTTTTTCAAAGATTACTTCTAAATATTTGAATCAATTTTTCTTTTTATGTAATTGACCGTTTCATACCGAATCTGTAACAAGTTTATGGTAAAAAAGTTAAGTATTTCATGTAAATAACTACCATTATATGTAGAAATATTCTCAAAAGCACATTCAGCATCGGAATAATTTATTGTAAGTGCCGGCTATTGTAGTTCAAAACCGTCGTACTTGTCGTATTCCACACAGTTTTTACGATATTTCTAAGCCATAGCACGGAAGATACAAGTTCGGGTCCCGTATAAACAACCCATTTGAATATTTTAAGATGTAACCCTCGAATTAACTTCTTTTTATATAGTTCTTGAATTATCCCCGTGAACGGAATATTAAAACAGACCCCTCATCCTTTGGCTTATGAGCTACGTGATGTTAATCGTGCAAGAGGTATTATTTTATTATTTTAATATGTTCGTTTGTATAAGGATCGTCAAAGCTCACCCTGAAAAATTACAATTATTGTATGAAATAACCATAATAATTTAATATGGCTTAAGCCGTTCATTTTTAGTGGTAATAAAAGTTTATTTATGTTAATTTCCGTTGTTATAGCTGATTGTAAATTTTTATATCAAATTTTTAACTGCAAGATAGTTTAATATGTCCCATCTCTTTTATTTTAGAGCCACACTGACATGGTTATTAAATTTTAATCACGGAAGTCGTAAAAAAACATGCTATAATTTTTTAAATGGATTTTATACTATTTTTGTTATCAGACGTTATTACTTATTTACTTAATCCTTAAATCCTTAGGCCTTTTTACCTTTTCTGGTGTACGGTTTGTTAAAGTTGAGTTATTGCGTAGGTTTTCTTTTTCATATTCATTCTCCACTTTCTTGCGTTTTTTGTTTTATTTCCTGCCACTTGACTACTCGTTTCACTGCCGCTGTTTTTGCCTCTTCCGTCCAGGTTTTTCTCGGTCTACCTCTCCTCCTTTTAACTACCCATGCCTCGTATGACCTTCTTGCCGTACTTTCTTCTTTTATTCTCATTATGTGCTTATACCATCCTAGCTGCCTTTCTGCTATTATGTGCTGCACACGTCCCAAGTTCAAGTTTTCTTAGAAAACCTCATTCCTTACATTGTCCTTCCTTGTTTTAGCCTCGATTTTCTTTGTTCGTTCCTCTGTTTTTTTTTTCTGAATCCTTGCTTTGTGTCTTCGGCTGTTCCCTCCAATTTTTTTCTTAGTCTGTTCTCTACTATTCTTGCGTATACTTTACCCACTATCAGAAATATTAAAAGTGCATAATTTTAGTACGTAAGCGCATGTAATTGGTTTTATTTTTTGTTAATTCAGTAGTACTACCAGAAATATAACAAATTAATCAGTAGAGTGAAACATATAACTTAAGTATTTGTCTAGAATAGTTTTTGGGCGTTTTTGTTAATTTTTCTCTTTATGCGGAAATTTTTAAAATATATGTATCTTTTAAGCAATGTACAAGATGCAGATCTTTATCAGCTCATTTTTGCACCAATTTTGTTTTTAATTTAACAAAGACACGTTTTTTTATTGCTATAAACATTCGTTGGGAATACTTTTTTGCAGTTTATTGTATAAAATAAAATGTTTAGTGAAAATTGCTCGAAAACAATTGCTCGAAAGACAATTGCTCGAATACAATTCAGGCGTTGTTTGCATAAACAACACTTGTCAATTTTTTATTCAAATCTGAGACTACACTTTCAATGGATAATTGGAGCCATTTCCGACATCCCTTATGCAAAATAATTCTGTAATAACCCCAGTAATTCATAATATAAGCGCGGAAACTAATGATCCTCCAGCTCCTGATATTGATACAGACAACAGCAGCCAAAGTAACGATAATGAAGAATTTCTAAAATTGACATGTGTTGTTTATGCAAACAACGCCTCAATTGCTCGAATACAATTATTGCTCGAAAACAATAAATTGCTCGACTACAATTGCTCGAAAAATTGTTCCCCGAATGGAAAGTTCCTCGAAAACCTAGTTGCTCGAATAATGATTTCTCGAAAAGAAAATTGCTTGAAATAATGAAATAAGTTACTTAAAAAAATCTATTAAATTTATACAGGGTGAGTCACGACCGACGAGTTGGAGTTTTATGGCGAAACGCTTTATATTTTCCAATTTCTGACGCTGTTAGATTATGTAAGTCAATAAGGGCTACATTTTAAAAATATTTTCAAACATACAGGGTGCTCCAAAAAAGAGTGGCATATCAAAGTTATACTTTTTCTTATGGAACACCCTGTATATTTTTGGATTCCTCTTTAAATTTAATTAAAAAAATGTATAAGGTCATATGGGTCTAAAGTCAACCGTTCTCGTGAAAATCACATTTTCATAAAAATACAGTATTTTCAAAAATTCTCAACATTTAAAAACTTTGAGAAGTCTGAAGAAATTCGCTTGGAGATAAGATTGACAATAGATTATGTAACACTTTGCACCACCTACATTTTTAAAATATTATACAGCGCGTTTTTTACGCTTGGTCAAACTTGTGAAACTTTAAACATCGATAACTCATTTTTTTTAAATACAACCCCTCATAATTTTTTACACTGTCTTATAGAAAATTTAATTCCCTTTCGAAACATAATACTGTTTTATACCTAAAATTGATATTTTCCGAGATATCGCGATTTTATTGTTAATTATTAGGTCAAAGTAATATTTTCGAGAAGGCTATGAAGGTAGACAGCGGTAATTTGAAACAATTGAAAGAAAGAACAAGAAAGGTTTAGTGTTATCTTTTGCCTACCCATTTTTAACATTTTTTAATAGTGAAGAGCAATCTCACGTTTAAATCGAGATTTCTTACAAATTATTTATGCATTTCTTTATTGGACCAGTATGATAAGATGATTAGTAAATCATATACACTATTTTTTTGTATGATACGACTCTCGGTTCTACCAAAATGTCTTAACTTCTGGTTCCACGCATTTTGCAAACATTGTGTTTTATACAGTGTGCACAATGTTTAATGAAGGTAAGTTTTTATGATGTGTTAACTAAAATATAAATACACAGAAATTGGGACCGTAGTAACTTTAATTGAACATTTATAAAAATATTTCTAGTGATAACTAAAATGTATGTAATAATAATTCAAAACCTTTTGAGACAATCACTCCTAATATGTTGCGTAATGTAAGGCGTTCACTTGAAAAGAGGATCACAATGTGTATTCAAGAGGATGGTCGTCATGTTGAACATTTATTGTAATCGGCTGTTAAATTTTGTTTTTGAATTATTATTACATACATTTTAGTTATCACTAGAAATCTTTTTATAAATGTTCAATTAAAGTTACTACGGTCCCAATTTGAAATATTTTCTGTGTATTTATATTTTAGTTAACACACCATAAACACTTACTTACATTAAACATTGTGCACACTGTATAAAACACAATGTTTGCAAAATGCGTGGGACCAGAATTTAAGCAAAGACATTTTGGTAGAACCGAGTGTCGTATTATAAACATACAAAAAAATGGTTCATAGGATTTAGTAATCATCTTATCATTCTGATGCAATAAATAAATGTATAATAATTTTAAGAAATCTCGATTTAAACGTGAGATTGCTCTTCACTATAAAAAAATGTCAAAAATGCGTGGGCAAAAGATAAAACTAAACCTTTCTTGTTCTTTCTTTCAATTGTTTCAAATTACCGCTGTCTACCCTCATAGCCTACTCGAAAATTTTACTTTGACCTAATAATTAACAATAAAATCGCGATATTTCGGAAAATATCAATTTTAGGTATAAAACAGTTTTAATGTTTTCGAAAGAGAATTAAATTTTCTATAAGACGGTGTAAAAAAATATAGGGTGTTGTATTTAAAAAAAATGAGTTATCGATGTTTAAAGTTTCACAAGTTTGACCAAGCGTAAAAAACGCCCTGTATAATATTTTAAAAATGTAGGTGGTGCAAAGTGTTACATAATCTATTGTGAATCTTATCTCCAAGCGAATTTCTTCAGACTTCTCAAAGTTTTTAAATGTTGAAAATTTTTGAAAGTCTGTATTTTCATGAAAATGCGATTTTCACGAGAACGGTTGACTTTAGACCCATACGACCTTATACATTTTTTGAATTAAATTTAATAAGGAATCCAAAAATGTAAAAATATACAGGGTGTTCCATAATAAAAAGTATAACTTTGATATGCCACTCTTTTTTGGAGCACCCTGTATGTTTGAAAATATTTTTAAAATGTAGCCCTTATTGACTTACATAATCTAATAGCGACAGAAATTGGAAAATATAAAACGTTTCGCCATAAAACTCCGACGCGTCCGTCGTGACTCACCTTGTATAAATTTAATAGATTTTTTTAAGTAACTTATTTCATTATTTAGAGCAATTTTCTTTTCGAGAAATTAAATATAAAATAATTAATTTTACACATTATTAATATGACAAAAAATATGTATTATTTGATAACTCAAAACCCCGAAATGATAGAATATTTTTGAAAACGGTTCTAAGCTTGTCTCAAAAATCTGCATGGTTTTGGTACTTTAACCGTTTCTCTATCTTGAATATTAAGCGAGATACCCATGTAATCCCATCAAATTTGGACCACCCTGTACTCGTTAAGGCTTGTTGATACTGCATTTCTATTCTATAGTCTAATGACTCCCTAACAGTAAAATACTGATGAGAAGATTATTTGAAGATAATAGATATTTAATTGTACTCGTTAAGGGTTCAGTGTAAAGTATAAACAAATGTACACAAATTTTTACTAAGGTATTTTTGATGTAAACGTTTTAAGTTTAGTTTGTAGTGCCAAGGTACCTATTTTTTATAACTTGTAGTAAAATAATTGAAGAAGTTTCTCATGCAACTCGCAGTCGTTAAATAATCATATTTATTAAATGCCTCAATTATGTAATCTGCATGAATGGCTTTGTGTTAAATATTAATCTCTTTTCACAGAGGCCCTGTGATTGCCCTTTCCATAGCCTACTTAATTAGTAATCCTCTTAGCTCGGCGGAGGCGTTAATATAGCTATGTAATTTTAAACGCATTAGTTTTTTTTTTTAATTACATAACAACACGAAAAACGTAATTTTAAATTTTATTTTAATTTTATATCTGCAAGATGCGATTAATTTTAAGGATCGCCATAAAGCGAAGTTCAAATAAGTTATTAGAAAATATGTATTTTATAAGGAGCTGTGCTTTTTAAAGAGTAATGAATGTTTTGAGCGGAAAATATTGACGCAAGTTACCATCATTGAATTCATGTATTTGTGCATTAATATCGTGGCAGTTAGTAAGTTTTACGTTTTTTTCACCTTGTTGTCGAAGACTTGTGTAGTCATTTATTACCGTAAGTACTTTTGTTTTGTAATAAATTGATTATATAACTACTTATACATATTATTAGTGTAATAAAAATATTCAAAAAAAGAGTTTTAAACAGTTTCAACTACATAAGTGGCAATTCGAATGCAATACAAAAATGAGTTAAAAATTACTTATTCGATAATGCTATCGTTTTTTTTTACGAAGAACCTTGCAAATTTTAAAACTCGAGTTTGGCATGCAATTTTTAACATATACTTGGTAAAGTAAAAAAAAAATTGTTTGTGTATTTTATTTAATGAAAAAAAAAAAAATTGTCTGCAGTAGCGGTTCAAAAAGTTCCTAAATTAGGAAATTGTAAAATAATTTTATTTCGTCTTGAAAGGCAGTAAAATATTTAAGTGATTTTGTTATCCAATTGTATGTAACAATAAACATTTCAAAAATGGACGAAGCGTAACGTTATTGCAAAACTCTTTGTATAAATAACAAAATAACATTAAAGTTTAACTAATGTTTAAGAATTATTTTAATTCTGGCTTTTACTGCATTTTTCTTCAAAACAGTTTTATTTTATCTCGATAAATTTGCGGTGGTAGGACGTTTACCAACAACACTTTTTAGCAATTCTATCTACAGCTTACTTCCCGGGGTTATGAAAGTTTAACGGTGCTTGAAAGCAAAGTTCCACCCGTGACCGGCATATACAATTAAACTTTAAAGAGTTTAATTGTGTGATAGTTTAGCGTAAATATTATTACTAAACCATACACTCTAAACGAATTTGAATTTAAAAAGAGTTTAATGACTTAATATTTGTGCCATGGTTGAAGGTACTCTCATTTTATTAATAGAATAATTTCTTTATAATGAACACCAAGAAACGACCCTAGCAGAACCTGCTCAGGAAATTTTAATATTGTCAAAACGTTTCCTTGTGTAAACAGCCATTACCTAAAAAGTTTTAACTTCTATGTGTGTACTTGCGAAGTTTTAGTAACATTAATGTTGAATTATGATATTAATAAGCAAACTTCAGAAGTTAATTTTGTTGTTTTAAAGTGAAGTGTAGTATTTACTGTTGTTTTTTTCTTATATAGACCTGCGTGCAATTTATTTTTAATAAGAAAACGTTAGTTTTTTTTTTTGCTTGCGTAATCCATTCGCTCCAAAGTTTATTATCAACAACAGCTAGTTTTTGGGACACTTCTTGTGACAAGAGTAACGACGGCCAATCGTTTCCATCCAATTACATTTCTTTTTGTGTTTATGTATTCTTCTTTACTGTTTCGATTAGCTTTTTTTGCGTTTCCTACCCTCGTACTGTGGCGGCCAATTCTGTTTTCTTCTCGGGGTGTCCGTAGTTTTCGTTCGCGACCTTTTCATTGTAATGTTTATTTATAATGTGGTGTTTATTTTACGATTTGGCTGAGTTCCATAAACGCTCGACGATTTTTTTATAGAGTGTAAGGCTGAACAGAAATCTTAGTTTTGGATTGCAATTATAAAAAAATTGACAGGTAAAATTTAAATATAATAGACTCTCTAACGATTGAATCTGTACTGCATGAGGACATGGTTGGTTATATAATTTCTTAAATTTTCTTTTAATTCAAAATTAATGGCTTAGCACTTTCGGCATAATAATTTTCTAATGCTCTTAACTTCTTTAATATAATGTTCCATAAAACATTAAACTTACAACTCTAATAACCAGAGATTAAGCCAGTTTTATAATCGACTAACAAAAACAAAACAACAAACTGGGGCAGAAAGTGGAAAAAAGTAAAAAAGTGGATTTTTGTTTTTTGCCCGTAACTTTTTCATTTGATGTCGAATTTTATTTCTGTAAAACCATTTTTTTTTGCCACTTTTTGCAAGGAATCAGAATCCCCAATTATATTTTCCTTGCGACGTTTCGTTTTTATAAAACCATCATCAGGTAAATTTTTTCTTATGGACGCTATATCTGATTTTAACGCCAATTGGTAGAGCATTTTTTTCTGAATTCGACAATGTATAACACTTGGGACTTTTTTGAAACAATTGGTGTTAAAAATGGCAAAAACAAATATTTTATTTAAAACAAATCCTAATCGGCATGGTAAATAATTGTTTTTGTCCGTTTTTCTTTGAAAGCACGTAAGTAAACCGCATGAAATTACAATTAAAGGGATTTAATTAAAAAAATAGGTATTAATAAATATGTTAGGAATGCATTAAGATTGTTCACTTATTAGCAAATATTTTTAGAATATTTTCTTTGGTTAAGTAATAAATTCCTCTAAAATGTGTATTTAATCCTTATTTGGCATACAAATATTTGTAACAAAAAATAACCAGTTATGCCTTTTATCTGCGTTAATGACTTCCAATAAGCAAAAAGCGTAAACAGATTTCTGGAAGTTTTTTGTAAACTATGAACACTTATATTATTTGATTACGAAACTTTTGTTAGGAATAATTGTATGCCAAATAAGGATTAAATAGACATTTTAGAGAAATTTATTACTTAACCAAAGAAAATATTCTAAAAATATTTGCTAGTAAGTGAACAATGTTAATGCATTCCTAACATTTATTATTACCTATTTTTTTAATTAAATCCCTTTAATAGTAATTTCATGCGGTTTACTTACGTGCTTTCAAGGAAAAACGGACAAAGACAATTATTTACCATGCCGATTAGGATTTGTTTTAAATAAAATATTTGTTTTTGCCATTTTTAACACCAATTGTTTCAAAAAAGTCCCAAGTGTTATACATTGTCGAATTCAGAAAAAAATGCTCTACCAATTGGCGTTAAAATCAGATATAGCGTCCATAAGAAAAGATGGACCTGATGAGGTTTTTAAAAAAAAACGAAACGTCGCACGGAAAATATAATTGGGGATTCTGATTCCTTGCAAAAAGTGGCCAGAAAAAAGTTTTAACAGAAATGAAATTTGACATCAAATGAAAAAGTTACGGGCAAAAAACAAAAATCCACTTTTTTACTTTTTTCCCTATATCTCAAAAACTAAAAGAGCTAGATAAGTTCTGTCTGCATCGAATTATTAAGCACCTGAATATATAACTTTGCCCTAATTTAACCGAAGTCGTAACTCTTACCGTATGGGGATCTCCATAGTGGCCCTCGAAAAACGAGAACCCTGTATAAACACAGCTGTTAATAGTTGCTAGCAAACGTTAAGTTTTTTTTTTTCAAATGATTCGTTTAACTAACTAATTTAGAAAAATACAAAAATGTGTAGCTGTAAACTTCTCTATTTATTTTTATTTTCTTAATCTTACCTTTATCCACCTTTAGGTGTGTTGCTTTTATCCATGGTTATGCGTAATAATTTTGTTTTAAGCTTTTCTCCAACTCTTACTGTCTTTAGTTCACTCTCATGCCATATTCCACTAAATTTATCTATCCATAACTGCTCGTTTCAAAGTTTTCTATAATTTTTTTCCCCTTCTGGTAAGTAGAATTTTCTCTTTTCTTATTCACTGTACCTAGTTTACCATCAGAGGTGTTCTTAGAGAATGTTGTGCTTAAACATTTCTCTTTAGTTTTCTGTTGGTATTTATTTTCTAATTTTGAACATGTGTTTAATCTGCAATTTTTCTTAAAAATCTCATTTCCGACATCGAATTT
This sequence comes from Elmis aenea, assembly GCA_947652605.1. Taxonomy (NCBI): domain Eukaryota; kingdom Metazoa; phylum Arthropoda; class Insecta; order Coleoptera; family Elmidae; genus Elmis; species Elmis aenea. The sequence goes on from OX393580.1 coordinate 26,057,624, forward strand.
AATTTGTAGACTTCTTCGTCGGTGTAGGGTTAGCTGTTTTTCTTTAAACCAAAAGTAACGAATAGTTTAGCATTAAATAGTCACTAATATTTCGTTATATGATTTTTATTAGGGTAGTTTCAAGAGGGAAGTTTACGTTTAAAAACCCTGGGTCAGTATATTTTTGCTACTTTCTAAATATACGATTTCGATTGGCTTCAAATAATTTGTAATTAAATTGTAACGCAAACAAATGCTTGTTTACAATTATTTTGTGCGTTTTGTTTGCAGCACTGAATTCAATATGCAGTAAATATATTTAATTACTGTAATGAGCATAAAATTCCAATATTTGATTGGGATATTTAATCGCATTTTTAATTAAATCGTATAGTAGCCAGATTTGTTTGTTTAAAATAGCTGCTAATAGTAAAAATTGCTTTATTGGATTATTCTACAAAGCTGGCGAATAATTTAACTAATAATATATTTTACGTAAATTGATGGGCGCTGAAAATTTATTTCATGCAGTGTACGTGTACAAATATCATTAAACGCAGTTGATAATTTACGACGAATTATTGTTAAGGAAATAAATTTTAACAGAAGAGTAGGTGACCTGCAAATCTTCTTAAGAAAAAAATCCTGTGATATGCCCAAGTGTCTCGAATAATGCGACTTCAGGTCGTTGGAGAACTTTCCGTTTGAACATCCGGAAACCAGAACGTAATTCAATTCACAATATGAACTACTCAAAGGCAGCTTGCCTGTGTACTTTGTTGAATGATACACGCTGAGATCAAAAATTTGTTTAAACTTTTTGACAAAACATGGGTTGCTTCATTCATAGGACTTAAGACGACGGTACAAGGAAAATGTAATAGGTTGAATCTCGATTTAAATCAGTTATGGTGCGAGCATTTGTATGATTTTATTTGTTCTGTAGTAAAATTATTTCTAGCTACATACATTTAAATTGCATAAAATAATATTTTTGTATTTTTAATGTGCATATTTAGCTTTTTTAGAACTTATCACATAAATACTGCATCTGCCTGTGCACATATACAGTTGAACTCTTTCCTATTTTCCGTACAATTTTAAATAATGAACGTATTTTTATTGCGGTTATAAAGTCTGCGAAAACTGTAATATAAATTCAAAATTGGAACAAATTTTTATTAAAGCCATTTGTGCTCTTGCTAATAAACCTTTCCCTCGTCTTTTTTTCGCACAGTATAGATAATGCTACTGTTGATCATTTAACACATTGAACGAATCAAGTAGTGTCTGCAAATATTTGCATCAAATTTGTTAAAGTTTTAATCTTGTTTAATTTATCACACCGTGACCCCGAAATTTTGGTCTTTCTTGGTGATCATAACACAGTTATCATGATAATTGTTTCCTATTTGTCTAATCTAAAGTTAAATTAAATAAGTGCGTTTAGTTTTGTATTATTTCACAAAATATGCAAGATTTGACTATAGTTTCTTGCTATTGAAATATCGGACGCTATTAGAACAACAAAGTAAGTTAAATGTCAAAAAAAATATCTAAAATTTAAAGTGATTTTGAAATTATTTTGATATTTCAAATCCCGAAAACGGTTTACATTATTATTATTTTCCGAATAATCATACTGTGGCATTTATAGTGAACTTTTTCGTTTCTTTAGTACCTACGCCGTATTTAATTTGTACATCATTGTGTAGCACATAAAAATTTGAACAAAAGTGTATATCACATCATTATTGTAAATAGAATTTTTTTGTACGAAATTAATAGAAAACTTACCTTAAACTTTTTACTGAAAACAGTGCTAGACTTCGATTTCTCTTATGCGATCACATACGGTCGCCGATTTTTGTAAATTTTTTCCAAAAAACTAAACGCTACGAAGGAAAATGTGAAATCGAATTTTTGCGTTAATTTTTGGAACACAGGTTTGTCCGTAACCGTAACCGACAAAGATTCTTTAAAATTAGCTCAAATTCTGCACACTTTTGTTGATTTAAATTGTTCTTTATCACACTTTAACATTCGATAAGTGTCGAGTATTTAAAGTTTTCGACGAAAATTATGAAATTATCGACATAAATTCTAATCTTAAATATGTACATACCTATTTACAGTAATATAATTAGTAGCTCATAATTTTGGACAAAAATATGCTTAGCAAGTAATTTTTTGGCGAAATTGCGCTATAAGAATGGCAAAATGTCAAAAATATTACTCAAAGTGCAACTAAGCTTAATTTTTAGATTGTCTGTCATACTAACATGACAAATAAGAAGAAGATAATTACAAGAATTTAAATAAAAATTACAACATCTTAAACTAAACAGACGACCATTATATTATGAAAAATAAAAACTTTGATGTAAATCAATAATACACAAAATTGTCAGGGGTGTGGTTTAATCTATATTAAAGTAACGTTATTGGTCGCCGACATCTGTCAAAAAATTATCAAGACCAAAATACCTTATTCCTCAAAAACTCAGATTTCTTAGAAACGACCAATAAACGCATGAAAATCTGTTAATTGGGAAAAGTAAATTATCAGTGTATGATTATGTTTATTGGCCGCTTAAAGAAAATCTGAGTTTGTTATTTGTCGAAAACGCAAATTTGACAGGAGGATCAACATCTGACAGGGTAATGTAAAATTATTACCTTGTAATAATGCTCCTATTGGTAGTCTCTAGAACATTTGAGATTAGTGATTGGTTGAAAACGCAAATTTGACAGGTGAAGGACATTTTCCTGCTAATTATTTTATTAATATGTACATAGTACATACACAGTGCTGCGCAGAAGTATAAAAACAGACAAATATCCAGAATACTATTGCAGATATTACAATAAAATTTGGTATCTCAGCGTTATCGTATTTTACGGATTTGATGAAAATAATCATAATAATCAAAATCAAATTTATGAAAAATATTATGGCCCCGATTAGAAATATTGGCTTAAACGTTGGAATGGTAAAACTACATCTTCATTATTTGCCATGTTGAAAACTCGCTAGTAAAAGATAAAATTATAACTGTCTTGTTTTTATCTTTAAATTTTTCCAAAATTACCACTGTCTATCTTCATAGCCTACTCGAGAATATTACGTTGCCCTAATAATAAACAAATAAAATCGCGATATCTCGAAAAATATAAGTTTTAGGTATAAAACATGCAGAATTTTGTAAAAGATAATTAAATTTCTTACAAGACTATGGAAAAACATAGAGGGTGCTGTATAGGGGTGGGCAATATCCAAATTTCGATATCGAATATCGATATCGAAATTATATCGATATATTGATATCCGACATTCTGATATATCGATATTTTAAGGGCGAGAAGCGTTTTTTTTTTTTTAGGTCACCAGTCTCTTTTTTCACTTTTTTACTGACTTTTTTAGCTTCGCGCCGCTTTTATATCGAAATTTCGATATGTCGATATATCGATATATCGATATTCCGATACATCGATATGTCGATATATCGATATATCGATATATATCAATATAATTTCGATATCGATATTCGATATCGAAATTTGGATATCGCCAACCCCTAGCGCTCACCGTCATTTTGCGCCAGTTTTCAAATATTTAAAAGTGAAACTTAGCAGCCACCTAGCTTTCGTTCTAATAAACACAATGCCGTAAGTAAAAAAACTTATTTCACGATAAAACTTAAGTTAATTGTTTGTGTGTCATTTTTAACATTTTCATATAAGAAATCGCCTACAAAAAAAAACTGTAAGTAGCTCAATTAGTCTAATTTGAGTTTGTGCTTAGGTCTCCTATGAAATTTCTGTCATTTTTAGCAGGAGTGACCATATAGTTTTTTTTTTAAATTCAAGGCTAGTTTTGTAAAATACCGAATTTAGACAATTGTACAACAGGAGGTAATGGCGCTTAATTAGCTACAGTAATAACGCTCGGTGAGCGGCATTGCCCTCATTGATATTTTTATACAATTTAATTTATATTTTATTTTTTTCATAGTAATTGTGCACAATGCCTCGTACAACTAAAAGAACAAATGGTAAAGCATCCTGGAATATCATAATATCAATATCCAAAAATGTTTACACATAAAATAGGTGAGCGCCATTACTCACTAGCAGGCGGGTAATTCCGCTCACTTACATGTTTTTAAATTATTAATAAGTTTTTGTTCTTTAAGGTTCAATCAAATTTGACTTAACCCGAACACCTAGTAATGTTTTGGCAACAATAACCTATAATTTCAGCGTAATTGTTGTTACGGTTTAGAATATATGAATTTTTTCGCTTAAGTGGACGCCATTACCCCTACCTCCCCTACACTTAAATTTTTTTTTACTGTGAACCTGAACCTTTCCATTCAAATACTACGTATTCGGACATTCAAAGAAATTGTTTTTTGTTTTTCTTCGCGGTAGCTAATGTACGGTCAACAGTAACCAGAAACGGGGCTGTTATCACTTCCCGCGCCACGGCACACTTTCCCGTTTCAATTCGCTGGCCACCCTAGCCAACTTGATATCAATTCCTGTCGTGAATTGACTTTCTCTTCGGGTTGTGTTAGTTCGATTACTACATCATTTTTATTATAGTGTCGTGAATTTAAAGGCCGAGGGTGAAATCCTAGAACTGCTTTTGACCCGGAAATTTGTAGGCCTGTTTCGCCAATATTCGCGAATGGCTCTAACTCTTCTTTAATTTCCGTCATGGCGTTTTGTTTTGCGTAGTATGCGGTGCATGTCAGAAGCAAGACAAATACGCATTGTTTGATGGAGTTATGAATGAGGTGATAATTAACTTTCGTTCAAAGTTAACCTGTCTATACTATTACATTTATTTTCTTTTAAGAAAAGTTTTAATATTAAGTAGGTAATTTATAATATACCTTCCTATATAAAATATGTACCGGGTGTCCACTTGCAAGCGCCAACATTGTTTTAATTGTTTTCGTGGATTCCTGCTCGCCAATCTAGCTTACAGGAAAGGTAATGGTACCAAAATTAACCCGCGTTACTTTAGCAATAAAAATTGGCAATATTAAATATCTCCATTAAAAAAAAAAGGCAAAACCTTTATTTTTGCAGAGTAGCTATAAATTCTCAGCCTCTATATGCCCATCATGTTAAAAAAATATTGGCCACCCCCGGAGGCGGAAGCCCAATGGTCAAATTTTAACAAAAGACCCTGCCACCTTCAAATTTACACCAAATGTACTTTTTATAATTAGTAGACGATCCCCTATCTCAAAATGCAGGGTCCTCCGTTCGACCCAGCAGTAGATTTTTGAAATAATCTTTGAAAATTCGCCGCCGCCGAAGAAACGTGGCCTAAACGATTTTGAGATAGGGGATCGTCTACTAATTATAAAAGCTACATTTGGTGTAAATTTGATGGTGGTAGGATCCTCCGTTCGACCCAGCAATAGATTTTTGAAATAATCTTTAAAAATTCGCCGCCGCCGAAGAAACGTGGCCTAAACGATTTTGAGATAGGGGATCGTCTACTAATTATAAAAGGTACATTTGGTGTAAATTTGAAGGTGGCAGGATCCTCCGTTCGACCCAGCAATATATTTTTGAAATAATCTTTGAAAATTCGCCGCCGCCGAAGAAACGTGGCCTAAACGATTTTGAGATAGGGGATCGTCTACTAACTACACAAGCTACCTTTGGTGTAAATTTGAAGGTGGCAGGGTCATTTGTTAAAATTTGACAATTGGGCTTCCGCCTCCGGGGGTGGCCAATATTTTTTTAACATGATGGGCATATAGAGGCTGTGTATTTATAGCTACCCTGCAAAAATTAAGGTTTTTTTTTTTTAACGGAGATATTTAATATTGCCAATTTTTATTGCTAAAGTAACGCGGGTCCAAAATTAAGATAAAATTATTGCGCATCTAATGCTATTAGTCTAAAATTTGATTTTTTAATCTGAAAGGCCGTGATTTTCATTAAACGTCAATTGCGACAGTATTTGTCTGTCAATTTAATTATTTATTAACGGCATATCAAGCAAATATACTTGGTAAAATACATTAGAATATCAATAATTACTCCAATGGAAATATAATTTATATAGTAAAGGCCATAGCCTGTAAAGAATGAGAGATGTGTTTGCTATTCAACCCAATAACATTTAGACAATATACAAGGTGTTTCATAAATATTGCGAAAAAAATCAGGTGGTGATTCCTTATCAAAAATTAAGGAGGGTCTTTCATATAATTTTTTTTTCTTAGACGTCTTAGACACCCCCCTAAAAGTGAGCGTAAAATTAGGTTTTTATTTTATTTCTCAAATTTGGATAAATGTAGGAGAATGATATTTGGTAGATGTTTTATACTTATTGCAAGGTTTCCCATAGTAATATTTTCAATTATCTCCCACCTTCACAGGAAACTGGAAAGTGCGACCCCTGTTGTTTTTTTTTTAATCAGAACTTTTTGGTGGGTTGAAATTTTGCAATTAAAAATATTTTTTTTAAATCTTGATTTATTTAGAAACTTTTTTATTCTTTAGTTTTTTTCGTAAAACCTACAGTTTTTGAGTAAAAAATAAAATAAGTAGACATGAACCATGTGAAATATAGGTACATATAAAACGATTCATTTTGGTGGTTTCCATGGTTTGTTTATGTTCTTATTAGCTATAATTGAAGGGCGTTATAGCGTTGTCGCCACGTTTACCTCAAAATGCATTACACCCGTCAATTAATTCTACCCACTATGAACATAAACAAACCATGGCAACCACCAAAATGAGTCGTTTTATATTGGAATATTTGATGGTTCATGTTGACTTGTTTTAATTTTTACTTAAAAACGGCAGGTTATACGAGAACAACTAATGAACAAGAAAAGTTTCTAAATAAATCAATCTTTAAGAAAAAAAATTGCAAAATTTTAGCACACCAAAAAGTTCGGATAAAATAAAACAACAGGGGTCGCACTTTTCAGCCCTGTGTGAAGGTGGTAGATAATTGAAACTATTACTTGGAAAACCTTTCAATGAGTGTAAACCATCCACCAAATATCGTTGTCCTACATTTATCCAAATTTGAGAAATAAAATAAAAACCTAATTTTACTGTTCCCCTTTAGGGGGGTGTAACTCAGAAAGGAGACGTCTAAGAAAAAAAAATTATATGAATCACTCCCCTTAATTTTCGATAAAAAATCACCAGCATTTTTTCGCAATATTTATAAAACACCCTGCATAAAATAGTTTAATAAATCATTTTATTTCAAACGTTTTTACCAATAATTCGATAATAAATAAAATTTTTGTGGTAAAAACTTTTTACAATGGTCATAGTTTGCGACGAGAGCCAAATTTGTTTTTTGTTCAGTTTAATAACGGACCTGAAGCTTATGCCAGTACAATTTGAAAATATTGTTATTAAATTAAAATAAATTTTTAAATACCCCTCCATTTTTAATTTAGCAATATATCACAGTCTATTGTAAAAAGAATTTTTATCATTGGCTAACTATCTTTCATTAATTAATTCGAATTCTGCAACTGTTGCTTTCTTTAAAGAATTAATATTTGGGTGGCGTCTTTTGTAAGATTTCCTTTTGATGTGGCGCTATAAAAAAAGTCACAAAGTGTCAAGTCTCAACCAACCCAACGATTTGGAATTAAATCGTTTAAAAAACTTCCAACATCTAAGCGAAATGCGCGGGGCAGCCGTCTTGAGGAACCAGATTTCCTGATTTTATCTTGAAAAACCGTTCTTAATTGGAGTAATTATTCATTTTGGAGCATTTAAAAAGAATATTTACTTGATGTGACGTTAATAATTTATTAAATTGGCAGACGAATACTGTCAAAATTTACGTTTAATAAAAATCACGGCGTTTCAGATTAAAAAAATATTAAAACTTTGGATTAATATCTTAAACTAAACATCGTAGGTACCTTTCGTATTAAGACTAGTACATTAGCTGCGCACTATTTTTTTCTTTTTGTTGGTACCATTACCTTCCGTATAAGTTGAATTGGCGAGCAGGAATTTAAAAATCGATAAAAACAATCCTATGTTCGAGCTTGCAAGTGGACCCCCGGTATAACAATAAATTTCAAAAACCTATACTTAAAACAAATGAAATACCAAATATTTCGTGGATAGTTTATGCTTTTTGTTGAAAACACTATTAAATAATAACAAACTAAATCAAGTTATCTGCCAAAATAAACCAAATCTTTAGCTTTGTTGACGAACACTTAAGAAATTTTTCGTTAATATATTTATTTGGTTGTTTTATAACATTATACAGTCGCCTTTCTTTTACGCGTATAGTATTTTTTTTTTATACAACACCATGTTCGCGAGCTTAACGTTTCAGCAGTCGTTCGAGATGCTGCCTTATTTTAATATTTTATGCTGACATATTTCCGTTATTATAAAAGTGACATCAACAGGGGAGTTACCGAGGTTAAAGGCAGCTAACATTCTGATTGCGAATTGTTTTTGTTTGGAATCATATGTGGAGATATAATATCATACACTGTTATATTATAGCGAAATAAAATTCACCGATATTGGTTGAATTAAAGATTCTTACAGCACGTCATATGTGCAACGAGAATTACACCTAAAGAAAATTATTTTTTTAACTAGGTTAATTAAACCAACAGAGTAAAAAAATATTTATTTATTCATTTCTTTTTTCAACACCTAACAAATGTTCGTTTAAAATAAAATGAATAACCTTAAAACAAATAAATTAAAATATATAATTAACTGATTAATAGTAAAGGAAATAATCTAATAACAACTATGTGGAAAATATCATTATTTGAGTATTACTTATATGAAGAATTTTTCATAACATACTAAATTTTCTTCTTTTTTAAATCCACTTTTTTGTATTTTTGGTGTCGAAGGATATTTTTACAAAAGGTGATTTTGTAAAACAGTCTTTTGTTGGTTATACCGCTGCATGTATGTTATAATTTATTTTCTTGGAACAAAAATTCGAATAGAAAATTTGGTTTTTGTTTGGAAAGTTATTGTTTAATTTCATTATAAATGAGTTATGTTAAAGTTTATATAATTCATCATATATGAACAATGTCTTCTATACCCTAAAAATACCGTTTCTACTATCCAGTATTCTCTGAAGATATTGCAATAAATATTAGAAATTTCAAGGTGGTTGTTGAATATTTTAATAAAATTATATCGCCACAACTTCAAATAGGTTGATTTTTTTAAACTTTTAATTTGAGGTTAATAAACGTGCTTGACTTAAGACAGCATGGGCGTCTGCAAAATTTTTCCAGGGGGGGCAAAGTATAGAGACAAATAATAATATGTACAAATTTTTATTTACTTTTTTAAATTTTATTATTTGTTTTTACAAGTACTATTTTTTACTCAATCCCAGGGGGTGGGGCAAGTGCCCCGTTTTCCCCCCTCTGCGGACGCCCATGTATGACAGACTTGATAGTCGTAGCAACGATAAAGCAATGAACAGTGATTGTATGCTCATAATTTATAATTATTTTCTCTTGTATTTTTTGTAAATCTCTACTACTCATTCGTGTATTATTACAAAAGCCTTGCAAAAATTGTTGAAGAAATTATAAACATTTGTCATTTTTCAATTTTCAATTTAATGCAATAAATTTTGTAAGGTATTAAGACACTACTGCAAAAATATATGCTCGCTTCCATATTTATGCAATGTTAGTCGTTTACAGTAACATTTGTTTATGTAAATCCCTTGTTATTTTTACACTCCACTAAGCAAAATCATGAGTTATGTCAGTCCATGCAGGTTATCCGAGAAATTCCTGCTGCAAGTGCAGTCGTTTATAAAAGGTTATTCTCTATTTCTGCATGTGAAGCAAGGATCTGTATGTAAAATGTTTAAATCGTATCATAATGGATTTAAACAACTAATTTTCGGTCGATGGCTTCAACCAAGGCACCATGACACAGTTATGCATCACTAGGTCAACATTATCCCAGCGAATATATGTTTGTCGTAAAGTTATGATATGGGATTGACAGAAAATCGGGAAAATAGGTTGAACGTGTTTGAAGTTAGGGTGTTACAAACGTGTTGGTTTATGTTTCCAACAAATATTAATTATGTAGCCTTAGTGTCGATGAAGCATGCAAAACCAGTGTGTAGTTTTGCCAACTTTACATAAAGTTTGAGAAAACTTCCAATATAAAAGGTAGGTCGAGGTTTATCTCGTTCTTGTCAGAAAGTAAATTGTAAAAAGGAGTTTATCTGTGTGCTGGTAAGACACATCTGATATTATTGAGACGAGGTGAACTTGGAGAAGCTCAAATAGTTGCTGTGGATCAATTCCTAAGTTGAAACTGATACTGTTCTTCTGTAACAAGATAAAATTCTTTTGCTTCGCTGCGCTTCCGGTGAAACCTTTGAGCTACGGTTTGGCGGACGTTGTAAACTGGCGTGTCTTTTAACTGTTTTGGCAGGACTCTGGAGTTATAACTTGACGGTCTGTGCGCAGACTGCCTTTGTTAAACATTGGTCTTATTAAAAACAAAAAGCCTCTTACTCGATTATTTTGTATAAACCAATGTTGTAATTTTAAACTTAAGCTTAAATGTATTTAAATAGCCCAACTATCAATACATACAATTTTTGGGAATATTTCGTAAACCTTGTTTATTTTTTGTAATCTTACAATTAGTGTTATTGGGTGAAGTTTTAGATATAAATCTTCTACAGCTACAAAGTGCTTCTTTGAGTCAGATTCCGCCGTAATTTGCGAAAAATGAGTCAAACCCCAGTAGCACAAAATATTGGGCCAATATTGGCTAAAAATTGACATACAATACTGAGAAAATATAGATATGTCAACATTTTTAAATATTGGTGAAATATTTTAAATTAATATTAATCCTATAAATTTTTTTTGTAAAGGATCTATATTATTAAATAATATTAGATTAATATACCGTATCAATATTGGTGAAATGTATACTATACACAATTAAAAATATATTCAACCAATATTATTCACCCTGATTGGTACAATGTTATATATGCTTAATCTCCTTCATATGTTTTTATGGTTTAGAAATGTTAATATCCAATAATACTCCAATAAGGCTGTATAAATGGTTTATTCAAACTAAAAATATAAAAATATATTAATTTTCTTACAAGTCTGTATTTGGCCGACAATTTCATGCCATAACTGTAATACTTCAAGACTAATCTGAAAGTTTTCCAACAACAACTAGGAGCACTATTGATATCCGACTAAACCACAAATCGTTGTCCGACTTAGGATTTCCATCGAAATTTGGTATCTATAAAAGCAGCCACTTTTTTTGATTTCATTCTAGCATTCTCACTAACTATCATAGCTTTTACTGCTTTGGCTATTATATCATCAACCGACATGATAATGCTTTCGTGTTCACTCATTTTTAAAATTGAAAACACGTGGTAAAACTTAACCTCAAAAATGTGTTTTACTTTTACAGTGCGAATGTTTAAATACTATAAAATAAACTGTTAATCCAACACTATAAAATAATCACTTCATCAGTTCCTGATCCCTCTTCTGAACACTGTGGTGATGGTTCACATAAATCCACATAAATTATTCTAAACTTTCTAAGAGGGCAAACATCGAAACACACTCTCATTCTGCCAATTACAATACAATTCCGCCAACGGTAACCTAACATACGCTATACACCAACTCCATCTACATCCTGGAGCGCCAAATTCAAATTTTAAACTTCTACTCTACTACAAATAATATAAACATATTGGACCAATAACATATTAAAATTGAGTTTTCCGATATTAGCTGTTCATTAAAAAACTAAAAAAGGCCTATATTGGCTAAAAGTTGCCAAACAATATGGGGTAAATATATTTTGTTTATGTCTAGCCAATAAAAATAAACTGGAAATAATCATCATACAATATAAACATATTGGACCAATAACATATTAACATTGAGTTGTCTGATATTGGTGATTCATTAAAAAACTAGAAAAAGCCTATATTGGCTAAATGTTGCCAATATGGGGCCCACGTAACAATATTTGGCCAATATTAGTCCAATATTTTTGTGCCACTTGGGAAGCTGTTTGCGCTTAAAAAATTGTGTGGTATTTTTAGCTTTAAACATTTTCTTGCAATTTTTTCAAAATCATTACTATTTTTGTCAATAGAAATTTTATTGTTAAACAGCAGTGCAAATACATTTATTTTTTAAATGGCATAATGATAGATCTGTTTTCCTATGTAACCCCAATTTACCACAATTATTTTAAAAATTTAAAACAAAGTGGAATGTTCGAAGGCTTCATCACTCCTATGACAATATTTTAATATATAAATAAACTTGTACATGAAATACGTGATATAAATTACTTAAGCCTATATTTCAAAATATACTGATGAATTTTCTTATAACTCAGGTAGTTTATGAATAATAATGATTATCAAAAAGGTTTAATAAACTTATAATAAAATAAATTGCACAAATTACTTTATTACATATATAATTTACTCATAAAGTTTCCTATATTACTATTCTATCAAACATCACTGTAATAAAACACATCGGAAAAAATTAACATAAGACCTTAGTCTTGATAAACTATTTATTTTGAAAGTTGCTTTACAGTAATGAAAAATGGCGATTCGTTAACGCCTGTGCGAAATCATGTATACTAAGAAAAATATAAGTAAAGCAAATGACAAATATAAATAAAATTCCTTAATAGTTAGCATAAATATTGAATGCACAATAAAAGACAAAACATTTAATATCTCAAAATAACATAAAAATGACTCATGCTACTTCCAAAATATACGCCACATAAATACAATATAGTTTATCCCTTAAAAGGTCACAAGTAAAAGCTTGTATAAAAGAAACGGAACTTTGGTTTTGCTTTTTCTAACAGTCTGCTTGTTAATTTGCATTATTTAAATTAAAAAGTTAATTAAGAGCATTTTAATAGACTTAATTAATTTCCACTTAATTTTTAAAAGGGCGCAGTTTCAAGCAAATTTTTAAACTTGAAAGAATTTTATAGAATATGATTAATTATTGCACAATAACAACCTACATTTATATAATATACTCTTAGTAATGAGTCATTATAAGATTAATATTAGTTTTGTGTTGTCAAATAATTACACGAGCATAAAAAATTGCAGTATATTTTTTGTACATCAATAAGGAACACCATTCAATTCATTTGCCTCGTTTCTTTGACTACATTAAAACAATGTGCAAAAATAAATAAATATTATTGTTTTATCTCAGATAGACTTTAGTTTTATTCATTAATCATCCCTGCAATTAAATATTAGCGTAATTAATTAATAATTGCTCATAAATCTCAATTTACTACAGGTGGGCACCCGGGTAGCCGGATATTGAGAATGACTACGTGAACTTTGATGTACAAATTTTTTTGTTAATAGACGGGAAAAAATATAATTAACTATATTTCGCTCTAAAAAAAAGTAAAATCGCGACGATCTGGAAGGTTTTAAAAAAAAACCCTGTTATTGACATAAGGGTCAAAGATTAAAAATGATAAACAAGAATATAAATTATCAGTCAGTGCAAAATCCACATGACCTCCACTTTATTTGCAGAAACATCTTTTTTTTTTTTTTTAATTGTTGGCTTAAGGACGCTTCAACTACTTTGGCCATTAGCGTCCGGTGGAAGTACTGTTGTCACAGCATCTTTTGAGCTCTTTTTCTAACTTTGGTTCCTATTGCCAGTCTTTGGTTCTCGTTGATCCAAGACGTCACAAATAAAACAGCATTAAATGCTATCATTGGCTTCCGCAATAAATTAAAACTCGTTAGATTGAAGTTAGGTTAGTTATTATTTTGTTACAAATAAATTTATGAGATTAAAGTCTCTTTCAGCTTCTGAACTACATATTGCAATCGTGGTTGCTATTTCCTAGCCTTGAAATTAGGTAACTGAATATTTTTTGATTGTATATTGACATTAACGAAATTATGAAAATCTATTTTATATTTCACAACTTTTTCAACTTCTATACCTTTTCAAGTTCAAATTGGCACTAATCAAAATCAAATTGGCACTAATCAAAATCAAATTGGCACTAAACAAATTCAAGTTGACCTTAAATAATTTTAAATTAGCAGTATCATACGATTAAATAGAACTAAGTAAATAATGTTATTTATACTATATTTTAAAACAATAACATGCGCATATTAAAACTAGTTTCGTCAAGATAAATTATTGGCAAATTCTCTGCTTGAAGATTAAGTAATGTTCTTACATATTCTAACCTTTTTGTTTTATTGTCTATTTATTATTTCCGCGGAGGTGGTCCCCTTTCGGGTTCCTGTACTGCGACCTGTTGGTCTATTGTACCCTCTGGTGATGGTCCCTTAAAGAAGTCCTGTGTTTTTGAAAAACTCCAGGATTTTCTTTAAGGGTGTTTTTCTTAGCTCTTCTTGGTTGGCTTTTTTATTGTCTATACTGTTGGCTCTTTCTGGCTCTCGATGTACTTGTTTTATTGTATACATAAGACCATCGAGGTGTTGACGAATACATTCTTTAGTGACATTAATTTCATATGATTGTAAAATCTTTTCTTTTAATTGCTGGAGAGTTATCTTTGGATTTCTTTCAATTTCATTTTCAAAAAAACGACGATGTTCGTCTGTGATTTTAACTCTGCGTTTACCTCCATGCTGTTTCTCTAAAACGTCTTGATTTTTCACCCATCTATACGCCGTTCTTTTTGAAACTCCGAGAACATTTGCAAGATTGCGCCAATCCCCGTTAGAATTATAAACAGCGCAAATTTGTATTTTTCGGTTTACGGCGTCAACTTTTTTTTATATAAGACATTATGAGAACGTGGAAGGGTTCTTTTAAGATGTTAATTTGAATTAACAATTAAATTATTTAATGTCAACTTGAATTTGTTAATTGTCAACTTGAATTTGTTTAGTGCCAATTTGATTTTGATTAGTGCCAATTTGATTTTGATTAGTGCTAATTTGATTTTGATTAGTGCCAATTTGAACTTGAAAAGGTATAGATATGGGCGGAAAAAAAAATTTGGTGATTTATATGACTATGCTTCCTTAACAAAAATACCAAGTTATTGATACTGTTAATTTTGTTTGAAATTGCCTTAACCGCTCTCCACAAATAAAGGCATTTTGTAAAAACCGATCAAAGTAGTCAGATCATAGCTTACATTCAGAACATGCTGTTCAGACATTTGTTGAAATTCTTTTCACATAGTCACACACTAATACTATAACTTACTAAAAACTAAACGAATTTGTACATTTTAAAAGTTTTTATTCATATTAGTGACACGTCACTTTTCTGTTCAGTTGTTACTTCATATTACACATTCTTATTAGGCTAAACTGGCGGCAGCGATGGTGAACTGAACGGATCAAAGACGAAAAAAAACTATAACATTAAAAAGTCGTTATTTTAAGAGCAAATCAATAAAATCTGTTGAAAGTAAGTAAATAATAAAAATTTTAAATCTGTAGCCAATTTCCCAAGTTCCCTAGAGTCAGCGGTGCGCAAACTTTTCATGTCATGCCCCCATTTTTTTTTCAAAATGTCAACTTTCGCCCCCCCTACAATTTTTTTTCGCTTTAAAGTTAGCAGGCATCAATAATTTTTAATCAACCGATACTAAATATTAGAGAAATACAATATTGTAAATAGAAAAATATTTGAAATGTGAAAAAAACTTAATTTTTTGTTTTTAAATTATATCATTGCTGTCATTCCGCCCCCCGCATCATTCTTCGCGACCCCAAATGAGGGCGCGCCCCCTAGTTTGCGCACCCTTGTAAAAAAAAGAGTCGTATTTATCTGAACGGTGACCATATTTTTACAAGAAGGTGATTTACAGAAAAGTTACAGTAATAAAGATAGCAACTTAAAAAATAAAACATTGGTTTTAAGACCCGAATGTCTCTTTCAATTGGCAATACAATTGTTTACTCATTAGTAGCTTTAATACACAGAAACAAAATGATTAAAACTTCTGCTTTAATAATACTCAATACCTTTATAGTAAGAAAATTTCGACTGATTTATTTTTTAATTTAAAAGCAGAAAAGTTTTTATTATTTAATCGAATTAAGTATCCTTTTTGGTCTGCATTTGTTTCATAGTATATAACGTTAATACTATTGTTACTAATATATCAAAGTTTGTGAAACTGAACGTTTCTATTATGACGTTCGGTGAAAATTATAACTGATACTCGTGAGTGTATTTTTAATTTACAAGCTGGTTAAAAACATTTCCGCTAAACATGTTTTTGTGCAATACATAAGTTTTTACAATGTTTTTCTTGACAACTTATACCGAGTAAACATCACTTGATGGCCACAGTAAAAATATACGTGCCAATTAAATACAATAAAAGTAAGCTTACGTGTAGCAGCTAAAATCAAGCGTAGCATTTTAACAGTGTGTATAATTTGATATAAATTCTAGAGTTTCAACATACAGTGTTTATATTAAATAGAACAATGCACATATAATCAGCAAAATTAAACAATACAAGTAACGTGGCCTAAATAGTGCTAAAATAGGAAATTCAACTTTTGATTATTTTTTTAATAATTTTTTTAAAAAGCCCAATAAAGTCGATTACTGTTATCGATTTAATAATAATAATAAGCGTGTGGCTGCTTAATAAATAAGAGCAATAAATAAGTATATTGCAATTTGAAAATAATTAAAGAAACAGATTAACAAATGCAAGTACTAAATCGTCGTTTGAAGTTCAGTCGCCATTATTAGCACTACAAATATATTTACAGTTGAAATATGTCATATTTCGGGCCCTCT
The DNA here is from genome assembly GCA_947652605.1 of Elmis aenea. Classification (NCBI taxonomy): domain Eukaryota; kingdom Metazoa; phylum Arthropoda; class Insecta; order Coleoptera; family Elmidae; genus Elmis; species Elmis aenea. The sequence goes on from OX393580.1 coordinate 26,074,474, forward strand.
CCCTAAAAACAACGAATCACTTCTACAGGCTAAACAAATACTTAAGGATAAAACTTTAAATATTTATTAAAAACCGCACCACAACTTACAGTACATTACTTTCAAAAAGTTACGGTACGATATCTACAAACATTTTTTTTAAAACACTTATTCATTTTGCACACCAACATATAATCAATTATTCTTCTTTTAAGACTACAGGTAATCTAATAAATTATGCGTTTTTAAACATTTTTGGCAGTTAACGGTGGCATTTTAGCAAATGTAATAGAGATCAGTTTTAAGCTGTTTCAGAGAAAATAAAATTGATGGATTGTTATTAAGCTAATCCTTTAAAATATTTCATAAATTCATACTCATCTACATATATTTCCATAAATATTTCTTGTTTAATGTTTGTAACGATCGCATAACTATGTTTAAGCATTCATTCATTGCAATTGATATGCATAACATTTGAGCAATTTCATATTTAACATAACGTCGGCAAATTTGAGCGATGTAAAATACCTATTTGTATACATATTTCTGCAGCAAAATACCCCATTGACATTTTACCGCAATCCTGTATATTTGTTTACATCTTAACGAAAAATCTAGATACACGAGTAATATATGTGAACCGTAAACTTGCTCGTTTACAGCATATAGCATAATTATATTGGTGGCGTTTGTTTAATAAAATTGTGGAAATTTTAAGGGACATCTGGCGCAGGAACAATATTTATGTAGAACAAAAGGTAATAAAACCATAAAGAATATGGATCAAAAACATCAACTTATTAATAAATACTGATTAATTTTTATCATTCTGTTAATGACACATAATAAAATTAACTGTGTTTGTGTAACATACGAATATTTTGTGGTTTTCAATAAAGGCTCGTTCGTCACTACCAAGAGACGAAATATAGAAACTTAGCGAAATGACACAGCAATTTTTAGTTTGATCAACGTAAGTGGCCAAATTTTAATTAATATTTACTTAAACTTCAAATTTGGATTAATAGTATTAGCCATGACGGATATTTTCTTGTTATTTCCTTTTTTTAAATTTAAAATAAGTACTTTAGGTTACATGTTAATAAAAAACAAAGTTTTATGTACAAAGAAAGATTATTATTTAAATATAATTTGAAATTCTTATTTGACTTCTGCTACCTCTCTTCCTCTATTAATAGGTTTGTAGCATATGTTTAACTAGAATCTTTACTAATTAGCCACCGATTTTTTTAAAGCTTTTATAGGCTTTGCAGTACTTTTTTCTTTTTGTTTGTGTTCTGTTTTTACCCTACTAGAATTTTTTATTTTTTTTTTACTACTAACAATTATCTTTACAAAGTAAGCCAAAGGACTTATCAATTTGTTTTAGTTCTGCTTTTTTAAGTCTTTTTTTCAATTTATTTTTGGTATCCCGTCTTTGTCGGATTAATTACACCGTTTTAAATTGTTTTAAATTTTTTTTATTACTAAAAATGTTCTTTGCTATGTTCGCCTGTTAAACCTTTTCTATTTAATTTTTCCTATATTATTAACTATTTTCCGTATGATGTTTTTTTTCCTTCTCTTTTGCGCTTGTGGTGTCTCTGGCATTTACTCTGTAAGCCCTTCTTTGTCGTTTATTTATTTTATTTTTTCGAAAATTTGCCTTGCCATTTTTTTGTCTGAAGTTTAATATGATTCGTCTGCAGTATTCTATTGCTTTGCATAGATATTTATGATTTATAACAGCAATAGTCAAGTTTACTGCGGATACCTGGTTTTTAACAGGAGACCAAGATAAAACTTTTGCTTGTTACAAACTACCCAATCATATTTACAGGTGTAATCTACCCTCAGCACATATTCATTGCAGTTTTTAATGTAATATGTTAAATATTAGGGATTATCTGATTTTAAGATAGAAGTGTCTGGAAATTTAATAAATAAAAACCACTTTTTTAAAGCTCAATCAAGTAGTTCCATTTCCGAAAAATACTGAAGAATGCTCAACAAAAATCAGTTCTCGCTAAGAAGAATAATTGACAGGAAGCTTTGGGGAATCACCACGTTACGGCTATCTTAGATTATCATTTATTCGCAAAGGGCACTTGTAATGAAATTAACATGAATAAAATCTAACTGCAATTGACAGTTCAAATTATTTTTGTGCAAATTTGTTTTTGAATATTGTCGACTTGACCTAATCTAATCGCAGTATTTGAAGCGTTGTAGGATTTTTTAAGTTATTCTTTTTCATAAGAACATTAGAGCCGACGGCTGACTTACACAAAATTTCTAAGAAAAATATTCTCATCTAAGTTGTAAAACATTTGTAGTAGTTTGACATGCCAACTTTATATTTTGTTTCCATGTTTTAAACGTTCCAGTCGCTCTAACTTACATATTCCAAGAAATATAATAACCTCATTTGCTAATGAGACGCCACCAAATGAGTTTTGAGAATCTTAAAGCTTTTAGCTACTTAGTGAGTTGCAGCGAACTTCGTGGTAATCTCATATTATGAACGAGCCATGTGAAAGAGCGGTCTAATATTTAATGTAGCTTAATGGCAAACAACTGCGAATTTGATATTCTAAAAATAGAATATTCAATATGATCGTTTAAATGTTCGTTTGCTTTTGAATAATTCATGTTTGTTGACGTTTTGTGCGGTTTTATGAAAACGGTTTTAATGTAAGCGATATTAAAATTCAATATCCATAATCAATTGTGAAAATTGATTGCAATATCGTAACAAAGAGGTTAAATTTGTAACAAAATTTCAGGATGAAAATATGGTCAAAATTTTATTGATTTAATAGCTTTTTAACGTAAGTAGTAAGTTGACTACAATGAAAGATATAAACTTGATTTTTTGTTCAGGAGTGTATGTGCATTGCTTTGGAAATATAATATGAAATCGAATGCGACTATCGTCCGTCAGCTGTTTTCAAATATTTTTAATTTATGTCCACATAAATTATTAAAAAAAAAATTTTTGCATGGTATAAAAAACAACAGTTTCATTCAAAGAAAAATAATTCTTCGCTAGCAATAAAATCTTCGATTTACAGTTTATTAAAGGCATAACATCGAGTTCTAATTTAGTTGACATTGTTTTTGTTACAGCAATAAGTTAATTCATTCCAAGCAAATTCAACCAACATAGTAGTGAGTGGGTTTAACTTATGTTTGTGCACGGTAAAATAATATAACATACTCTGTTAATATTGCTCTTGTAACATACAGGGTGTTTCATTATTGAATGCTGATCCTTAGGGGTATTATTCCTTGGATGATTTTAAGAAAAAAAGTTCATATCAATGTAGGTCCGCAACCGCCGTATTTTTGAAATACAGGGTGTTACAAGTTTACTCGAAAACCGTTCGTCGGACAAAAAAAAGTCAGGAGGCCATTTTTACTAAGAGATAAAGTAAAATTATAAAAATGACATTTATTTTGAAAAAAAAAAACAGTGGCATATCATTTTTTTCATTAAAAATATTCAAGGACATGTTAGTACGGACGCTATTGGTAGAAAAAGAAATTTTTTTTTGCTGAAAAAAATGTGTTTTTATGTCTAGCTAGTACCTACTAAAATTCAAAAAAATATCTAAAGCGGTATCAAAGATATTACGAAAAAACCGATATTTTTTTCAACTTTTAACACCCTGTATCTCAAAAATACGGCGGTTGCGGACCTACATTGATATGAACTTTTTTTCTTAAAATAATCCAAGGAATAATACGCCTAAGGATCAGCATTCAATTATGAAACACCCTATACAGGGTGAGGCATCACTTATGATACCCCCACTTATTTTGTTATTGGAAAGAATTATCAAAAAAAGTTTCAAATAAAAGTTGTTTGATACAGTATTTTCCAAAATATTGTCATGTCAAATTTTGATTTTCTTTTGTTTTTTTAGGAGTTATGGCGCCATATTGGTTTTTTCTTTAATGGCACCATACAAATTTTTTTATACGGTTAGAAAGACATTTTCTTTTTCTTTTCAACGCACTAAAACTTTTATACCCTTACATAACAAAATTTTTAAGAAAATCGCAAAAGAATAATTTGGTTTTATAAGCGTACGGTATTAATTATTTTACATTAGTAGGCTTTGAAAGTGATACAGAACGGTAAAAAATGTATTACAGTAGTTTTGTGTTTACCATTGTAACCTAATTAACTTTTTTTTTCAATCTTTTACCATTTTGTATCATTTTCAAAGCCTACTAATGTAAAATAATTAATACCGTAAAACCAAATTATTCTTTTGCGATTTTCTTAAAAATTTTGTTATGTAAGGGTATAAAAGTTTAAGTGCGTTGAAAAGAGAAAGAAAATGTCTTTCTAACCGTATAAATTTTTTTTTATGGTGCCATTAAAAAAAAACAAATCTGGAGCCATAACTCCTAAAAAAACAAAAGAAAATCAAAATTTGACATAACAATATCTTGGGAAATACTATATCAAACAACTTTTATTTGAAACTTTTTTTGATAATTCTTTCCAATAACAAAATAAGTGGGGGTATCATAAGTGATGCCTTACCCTGTATAGACAAAATGTTTGATGTAATGTAAATTAAGCTGAAGTCATTTTGCACAAAGCCCTTAACGTTTTGCTTGGAATTGTGCATATTATTTGTTATTTATACTTTAAGCAAAGCCATTTTCATTAAAAAATATAGCACAATACTTTGATTATCATTTGTAATAGTGTAAACAAAACTAATCAGTAGAACAATCAGAAAACAATCCTTATAAGAATTAAGTAATTTAAAATTTAATTTCTAAAAAGTTTAGGTAAAAATCACTCATCGCGTTTTAAAGTATAATAGTTTTAAAGAAACAAAAAAGTGCTGAAAAGAACAGTGATAATGCTGTCGCGGTTTATTATGACGACCTCCAAACTGTCGGGGGAAAAGCTCCAACAAACACTCACCCGCTCACTAAATGAGACACTCGCTTAGCAATAATTGTATTTATTATAGTAAACACTGGTAATACACAATATGAACACAATAATGCTCACAGAGTACGGAGCGACACTCAAATAGTTGCCAAACGCAACTAAAACAGTTGCCAAACGCATCTAAAACAATTGCCAAACGCAACAAAAACAGCTGCCAAACTCAACTCAAATAGTTAACAAACGCAACTCCAACAGTTGCCAAACGTAACTCAAACTGTTGCCAAACTCAACTCAAACCGTTGCCAAACGCAACTCAAACAGTTGCCAAACGCAACTAAAAAACTTAAGGCAACTTTAACAGTTGCCAACACAGTTAATAACTCAGGAAGAGAAACTCCAACTCGCCCGTGGACCACGGTGCCCGGAGAGCAAGTCACCGTTGAATCTCTGGTTTTCGCAAAACCACCCCCACACCGAATCAAGGAAACGCTTACATTCCCTCGCGACCGTTACAAAACTTGGGTGGCACATTGCGGCTAAATGGAAAGTCCAATGTTAATTAAAAAAAGTTCTCTCACAGTTCGAACACAATAGCAACCGCCGCTCGTCCCACCGAGCAAAGCACTTCCTCAGCTCGACCAACCGAGCTTAGCACTCTGGGAGATTTATTACGGGCCCAATTCCGTGATCCAATGTGCCCATACATCGACATGTACTTAACCTTGACGCGTTTAAAAATAATTTTGCAAAAATGCCGCTGTGATAATACTTTTAAAACTGGTCTTACGTTTAATGAATTGTTTTTTATTGACTTGCATTATATTACATTGAAGTGTCTCTTAAATAATTGAAGCATCTATCAATTAATTATTCATAATTAACATCCAAACTAAGAGGATGCTAGCTATCATATTTTCCTTCAAAGTCAGCATCAAACTGCTTAATTTTATCGAATTTGTATACCTTAAGATAAGCCACATCCTTATGTTGCGACCTAGATTCTGTACACCCTATATGTTCTTAAATTTTACTATTTGATCTTGCTTGTCGGTTATTAGAACTCGTTCAAATCGAAAACTAGAAAATTGTGTAAAGTTACTGGTAAAAGAAAGACACAGCTTATTCCAAGCGTAAACAAATTTCGTCAGCTCTTTGTTGAAAATGAAATAAATAAAGAAAAATGTCCTTGCTGCTGTTGGGTAAATTTATGGATGTTTTCCCTGAACAACTTCGGATGGCCGTGTTTTTCTCTGATTCCTCGAATAGAAGTGCGAGAAATATCGAATAATTTAATCAGCATTCAAACTTAATCCCGTTATTCTTTTAAAAAAGCAGTAGCAGCTTTTTCACAATTTGTCATTCGTTCTTCACTGAGGATACATATTTTTCTAGCGCTGTTATTTTTGTGTAAAACTGAAATGAAATATCGTCCAATAATTTCAATTATTTCAAAATTAAATTATAGCTGAATGGTAATCTTCATTATTTTAAGTTAATTTGATAACATTTAAAAAAAATCATGATAACATTTGTACTTGAAAAGTTTAATTTCAAATATAAAAACAACAATCAGAACAAGCTTACATTTTTTTGAAGACATACATTTTCTATGCAAGGTGTCATATTTAAAATATTCTTTCGCTAAAACTAAACGCTCAGTATCTTTAAAAAGGCCTCACGGTATGTGACTCATAAATTCAAACAACTTTTATTTCGAAAAATTTTTTGTAACAACTTTACTAATAACAAAGGGATTAATTAATTTGTACCTTTTTCCTTATAAAACTACCCTACACCTTCACCATTTTGTTTAAAGAAAATATTTAAATTGCGATTTCTGGAAAACTATTATCTTTAGACAAAGGACATGCTAAATGTTGTTTAAGGACAGTGTTATTGTCTACAAGAAAACGTAAAAATATACAGCGTGTTGTATTTAAAATAACAAAGTTGCATATTGTTTCGCGAAAACTGAACACATGGTATATTTGAAAAAAAAAGTTATGTAGCTTATGAACTTAAACAACTTTTATGAATAAAACTACTTAGATAAGAGAGATATTAATTAATTTAACTTACCCAGTAACTAATCCGCTAGCTCCAATAATTTAAAAGAAAATTGTGTGTACTGCATTAATTTTGTTAATAAATAAACAATAAATATTATAAACTAAGTGAGTGAACTTTTAAACGTTGTTTTAATTATTTTAAAGATATTTAAATATTTAATTTGTCTGCACATGTAGTTGAGGAGAATACGTATTGGCGATCCACCTGCTAATTAATTTATTACGGTCGAAATCGAAAACGGGAATGCGGATATGCAGCATGTACCGGGAAACGGAAACAACACTAGTTGTTAGTTGTCCAGGCGCCGAGTTAGGAAACAGACCGCAATAATCCTTATTCTCGGTGAAGTCCAGGATGAATTGCCACACATAACCGGGCCCAACGGCCTGTGACGGCTTCCGGACTATAGCGGTGCCACGTTAAATTTAAAACTTGTGTACCGCCCTCGTCGGGCAATACTTGTATACAATTTGTGTGCGACTTTGTCTGCTACAAAAACATTTTCGCGCTAGGATGGGTTTTAGTCGGGGGTATATTTTAACACTTTGCTGTACAGTTTGACGTGAGCATTCTGCCACTGACATCGCGGTGTTAAAAAAAATATTTTCGGAGCATTCATTAAAGTTACACGCCATGTGACCAAATTTTTGCCCTTACTGTTACAAATGTTCATGTTTTTTAGATAATGTTTCAATGTTTCAAATGTAAGTATAAAATTGTCTCTTGGCGTGTTTAAGGGTTTAATACTACAAATCTTTATTTATTTATCTAAATATTTAATCTATGATTTTTCTTACCTTATAAACCTTTAAACAGTTAAAACTTTAATTTTTGCATGTAGCGTTGTAGTGGTTTTCAAAAAGAAAATTCCCGAAAACGGAAAAATATATGGTATTTAAAAAGTATATGTGATAAATAAGCTCATTTAGAGGCTATAAAAGCACATGGTTCTCCACACAGACTACTGGCTCATATATAGGAGCCGTTGATACATACATAAATAGTACTACTATTAAATTTCTTTGTTTTGTATAAAGCAACTACCTTCATATTAGTAGGTGGTCTATAGTCTCTATAGGAATCTATGACTCACATTTGAGACGAATGGTCTTGAGTTAGGACCAAGTTTAGAGGTTATATCCAGCGTTTTAAGTTTCTTAATTGTTTTGTATTATTTACTTATTATTATTTTATTTTAGTTAAAAGATATACCTAATATGTTTAGTTTACTTTATGATTTATACAGGGTGTTTCATAATTGAATGCTGATCCTTAGGGGTATTATTCCTTGGATAATTTTAAGAAAAAAAGTTCATATCAATGTAGGTCCGCAACCGCCGTATTTTTGAGATACAGCCATTCGTCTGGTATTTTTCGAAACTTTAAATGGCATGAAATACTTTTGATTACTTTCCTTTCTTTGTTGTTTAGGAAGTACGAGCATATTTTTTATTTTTAATACTGTGACTGCTTCCAATTTTGTATGTGAAATACGTAAAAAAGAATGTTTGCACATTTTTAGGCGACCGAACCCTATATAAACCAAAACGTAATATAGATAATGAGTGTAATATAAAAAAAAGTTATAATCCTCGACAACATTGACTTTTTTTATCCATTTTAACACCTGTTTTTCAAATTACTCGTTTTTGTTATTTTATATTATCTATCTAAATGATTATGTAACATTCAGGTATCATGAATAGTCTATTTAAACCATTTATACAAGTATTTACAGCCATATTAATAGTTTAATGCATAAATATATAACAGGCGATGCAATTTTTGCGTCACAGAATATTAAATGATCCCGCGAGTGTCATGATTAAAAATTAAAACAAAACCATGCCGTCGTTCGTAACATTTATTAATTAAAATATATTGTGTTTAATTCCGGAACTTTGTGAAAATTCAACGTCGAATTATGCCTTCACCATAAATAAAATCTAGAGCAATGTTGGGGAATATAAATGTGTTATTACATTAATTGAAATAGATGATCATGATAGCAGAACGGTAAACAACGCACACTAGACTTGCTGTGCCGTAGTGTGCGGACAGGTGGGATATGAGTGAGGTTAATGCAATATTTACAATATATACCTGGGCATTTACTTGGATTACCTTAACCGGCGGTTTAATTTGGGATTTGCGTTATCAATTAGTAAGATTTAATGTATGAATACGTAGGATTTGAATTTATATAATCGCATCCAGTTAATCGTATTCAAGTTATTTAGATTTGATATTTTTAACGAAATTTGCCTGCACAGAATAAGCGTTTTAGCAGTAATTTTCACTTATTTAAAGTTTATGAAGTGCTCATTATTATGTCACTAACTTTGTTTTTAGTTTTCGTGTATGGCAGTATTGCTTGCGCGTTTTATTTCTGCCTGGGGAGTATTAATTTTTTAGGTGGACTAGTGTTATTAAAAATGTTCTGGAACAGACGTCTTTATAATGTGTTTTGGTGACTTTTTAATAGTGCTGAAAGTTTCTGTAAAAATAAATTTGCGTTGTCATTTACCTTAATGTATAATATTTTCAGAAATATTTAATATTGTTCAGGATAATTGTGTTTTGCGCTACGTTAGGCACTACCCACAGGTCGTATTTTAAAGAGCTGCAAGAGTAAAAATTGCAGGAAAAGATCAGAGGAATTTAGAATGAATAAGGGTATAAAACAAGGATACAGTCTAAGCCTAAGCCCATTACTATTTATTATTTACATGGACAACATTATTAAACGAATTAAAGAAAAATATAAACAACTAAACACAGGAATTGTATACAGAAATCTACAACTAGTTAAATTGAGTAGCCTTTTATACGCAGGTGACGCGGTACTATCAAATACTAAAAATAGTTATTTATGTATCAAGGCCGAAAAAGTACGTTTAAACCGAGGTGCATATTACATTTTTTGTGCGATCGAATTAAAAACAATTTAAATTTTTAGTAATTTTCAAAATTATAGGTTAGAAACTACGTGACATTCTGTCACTGACAGATGACGGCGTATGTACTGCATTACCGGCCCTCTCCTTAGCAACGGCCGTAAAAGTTACTTTTTCGGCCGTTGCTAAGGGTAACGGCCTGAAATAGTAGGTTGTATACCTAGGCGGGAAAGTGGATGTTTTCCGGGCCGAGAGAAAAGTTGGATAGCCGAGGCGCAGCCGAGGCTGTCCATTTCTCGAGGCTCGGAAAACCACTTTCCCGGCATGGTTTACACAATATTTTTTATCCTACACAACAATAATTAAAAATAACAATCCTGTGAGAAATGCATCTATTTCTTGACGACTGATATTCTTAATTTATTAGCAACATGCCGGACAGATTGTTTTTTAAGAAAGGCAATTAATGTCTTAAACAATGCAATATCGGCATTATGTCTTACAGTAAGGAAGCTTTTAACATAAACTAATCGGCCACAGCGTTGAAGACTTATATTTCTTTGATAATTTAGATAAATAAGTTAGAATTACACTTTCGCTGTGTCGTTTAACGTTTTTGGTAGTACACCACTCCATAAATAAGTTATACTGTATAAGTATATCATACCGTTTTTTAGACTTTGCTGGTAATAAATTCAGAGTTAGTTCTTTCGCTTTTTCACTAATTTCCGCAAGTGTGCAACTAAAGTTGTCATCTGATTCTTCATTTCTTTTGTCCATTTCCAATATTTATCAACCATAAAGTAAGTCACGGTTTAAAATTTTAAATTAGTTGTAATTTAATTTTGACAGATAACGGAGCGCCCTCTGTTGGTAAACGTCGACGTACTTTTTTCGCGCCTAGGCGTTACATGAGTTTTTACCAGCCTAGCCTTGCAATGTGTTTTTACCAGGCTAGCCGTGCAAGTGCATACTTTCGCGTCCATTTAGACGCACGAAAATAAGATTTTCAGATAGTGTAGGATAAAAAGTAACTTTTACGGCCGTTGCTAAGGATAGGGCCGGTAATGCAGTACTTTATGGTTGCTAACGCGTCCGTCAAACAGCTGTTTCTAGTACGATCGCACAAAAATATCTTTATTATAGTAAATAACCTTTTTAGGCGATATAATATTTTAGTTAGATAAAAGTTTAGCCAATGAAATATAAATAAAACATGGCGCTCTTTAGAAATAAAAAATACAACCAACTCTAGAGAGCCTAAAGTCAATGAGACACTTATAGCAGGTTAAAAATAGTCCATGTAAAGAAGTTTTTACAGACTTGAAAAATAATTACAGCTAATAATCGATACTTAAGTTCTTTGATTGTTAAAATTTTTAAGAATACGTTTGTCTATACCTGAAACGTGATTTATAATCGGTAATTAGCATATAAAAGTTGACAACTTTAATAGTGTTAGGGCTAAAGCTTTTTTGTTATAATAAATGAGATATCAATATTCGTCCTAATATTGAACACACGCTGGGGGACCATTAAGAATTGTTGTATTTAGGTTCTGCTTGAATTTATTAAAGATTTGCACCTTGCGATAATTGATAAAATTTTATGTAATTAAATAATTCTTCGGAGAACATTTTCCGTTGCATTTGTTACTATAGCAGATTTTATACTGATCAAGTCGTTGTAATAAATCTTGTATTACAAAATTAACCAAAACAGAGCAAAGAATATCAATGTTCAAGTGTTTTATGTTGCTACATATAAAAATAAATTTGAAAAATTATGTTCAGCTAGTATACAAGTAGATTATTAAATAATACCCACAGGCACTGAAATACATTTCTGATACAATTACCGTGATATAAAATCTACTCTTATTTATGAATAGACTCTTATACTGTAACTAATTGGTCCGCTTTATATTGATTTAAACAGGCCCCTTGATTTTATTTCTATATCTTATTATTCCGCCTGATTTGTTTTCAATACATTTCAAAGAATATGTCAAATCAGTTCGGCTACAATTTAGGTTTCTCTTCGAGCAAAGATATAAAAAAGTTTTGACATCAAATACATTTTATTTTCGGGTAGCGAATTCAATAATCGAAAAAGCTGATATTTTATTAGCCAGAATTATAGGTTTGTAAACTGCATTCAGAAGGATTTTAAGAGGGTTATTTTTAGAAACTAAATGTACTAGTATTATCAAAGGATCTCTTTCGTTTTAGGGTTTGGAATGTTTATTATAGTGTACGCTAAAAATTTTATTGATTCGTTTTCTTACCACGCGCTGTGTAGTATACGTGTATGGTTTCATAGTATAGGAACGGCAATTTTAGATTTAAGCTCAGTTTTCCTTTATTTTTTGGCACGAATACAAATTATATTAACCATGTAAGTTTTATTTACCTCCCTTAACCTTCTTTGAAATTCAAATAATATTACGATTATGCTATCTATCCATCAATTAGTTCTATTCCTGGTATACTAAAACACTTATGGTCTAAAGGTAACCGATTGACGTCTCCTTCCTGTTCTAACATTAAGGGCATTCAGCATTAACACAAGCACTGACTTGTTTTTTTACACATTACACCAAGTGGAAGGGTTTTTCCTCGTGGGTACACAAACTTCAATCGAAGGTCCTTATGAAGATTTTAACTTTTAATATACCTACCAGGGTGCATTTACGATGTTCCTTAATACTTTGTTATAAAAAGTTTGGATTATTTTAATGTTGCTTTCTTTGGTAAACTCCAGAACTGTATAAGTACCATACGTCCATACTGATTTTAATATTATCTCCTTGTACAGTAAAAACTTATCATCCGTTTGTTGGTGAAGTCAATATGGACTGAATTGATTTCGTTACGTTTTATTCTCCACCTTTTTGTCCAGCTTTGAAATTTATTGATCGCAGCTTGCAGCTATTGTTTGCTTTTTCCGACAGCTAGGATGATAGCATCGTCAACAAAAGCAGCTATTGTGTTGTTTTCTAGTTCTGGGAGATCACAAGTGAAGAGTAGATAAAGAACTGGTCCCAAGATACATCCCTGTGGCACACCAGTTTTAATTTATTTTAGATAAGAGTAGGCTTCTACCTGCTTTATGATAAATAAGACATTAGAATTTCTGTGTCTTGTTTCGAAAAGGATATGTTTTAATTTGTGATGCAGTCCTTCGTGCCAAACCCAATCAAATGCTTGTGCCACATTTAGAAATACTGCGAAAGTAACTCTTTGCTCTTTTAATACTTTTTCAATAAGTCTAATATTAGTTGTCCTATAAACTTGGTCAACTATGGAGTTTTTATGTCTAAATACAAATTGGTGATTTAGGATCAGATGTTTTCTTTCAGTGATCGGTTCTGTTGTCTTATGAAACCGTTTTTCAAAAAGTTAGGACAGGATAAGTAACAGTGAAATTAGTCTATAGGCTTTGTGTGGGGGTTTACCTGATCTACCGCTATGGAGATTCTGTTGAAAACCGGAAGAGAGGGTTAGGTTAGAGATCAGTCTGTTTTTTTTTTCCTATGACAAAGTGATATAATTTCCGCCATAAACAGGGTGTTTCTTAAGTATTGCAAAAAAATTCAGGTGGTGATTCCTTACCGAAAATTAATGGGGGTCTTTTAAAAAAAAAAAAAAAATCCTTAAACGTCTCCTTTCGAAGTTACACCCGCCTTAAGGGGTGCGGTAAAAGTAGGTTTTTATTTTATTTCTCAAATTTAGATAAATTTAGGAAAATGATATTTGGTAAATGTTTTATACTTATTAAAAGGTTTCCTATAGTAATATTTTTAATCATCTCCAACCTCCACAGGAGGCTGAAAAGTGCGACCCCTGTTGGTTTTCTTGTCAGAACTCTTTGGGGGGATAACATTTTTTAATTAAAATATTTTTTTTTTAAAGCTTGATTTATTTAGAAACTATTTATTCTCTAGTTTATCTCGTAAAACCTACCGTTTTCGAGTAAAAAATAATATAAGTAAACATGAACCATCAAATATTCCAATACTAGCACGTAGCCCGTCGTAGGACGGGTATATTGTATAATTATCTTAAATTTAAACTATTACTTTTTATAATAACATAGCCTCAATGACATAAGTCAACCCTGATAGACGTCAAAACTGACAAATTTATTTTGTAGCTATTTTCATGCGTTTCAGAGTCACAGAGTCACAGAGGCAGCCTGGACTTTTATATACAGGGTGTAGACTCGGATCACGCAACATAGCAATTTCAATGGTAAAATTTTAAAAGTCTTATTCTTGCTCCCCTAATTATTTTAGAAAAAAAGTGCAAATACGTTTTTTGTAGAGAAAAAAATTCTGTATCCATAAATGTAATCAATATTACTTTTTCGTTTTCCAATAACTGAAAATTAAGCAATTACAAAACGCGTTTTGACAAAAATCTGTAGTGCCTTGGAATTGTGCTATGACAACTGCCCAGCCTTATGACACTTACACTGTCACTTTGACGCGAAATTCATTCTTAAAACTTTTATATTTTATCAACGAAGGATTGCTACACAAAATTAAAACAATAAATATGCCAACCTACCTTCAAAACATAATCAAATCGTTTCTCTCAAACAGAAACTTCCAAGTAAGAATAAATTCTACACTCTCAACCAAAACATCCATACAAGCAGGAGTCCCACAAGGTAGTGCTCTGGGGCCCACTCTATTTAACATCTACGTCCACGACTTTCCACCAACCGATGCCACTATTGCAATGTTTGCAGACGATACAGCCATTATAACCAGAAGTCACAACCTTGCTGAAGCTATCTGCGACTTACAAAACGCGACAAACTACAGACATACCAAAACAAAGTGCTCCGATTAGCTATAAACGCGCCATGGTTTGTTCGAAATACACAGCTTCACGAAGAACTCGGAATACAACCAATTCATGAATTCATTAAAAAATTAACAAAAACATTCTTTAAAAATGTAGTGAACTGTGAAAGTGCTGCTCTGTACAACATAAGTAAAAAAAAATACACAAAAGACTAAAACGCAGATTACCGCAGGACATGCACCCAACTTCTAGTGATGAAGGCTAAACGCCATACGCCACAGGGAACTAAGCTTCCCTCACATTTCCCTTACTAACTACCAACTATGAACCCAGCTATGCATAACATGAAATATGTTGAACTAGCCTATTAAACATAAAAAAAATAAAAAAATAAAAATTTTATCAAACATTTATTTTACACAGTTAGTTATGTTTTCATTCCAAGATACAATAAAGATGATTATTATGAATGAATTTCACGTCAAAGTGACAGTATAAGTGACATTAGGCTGGGCAGTTGTCATAGCATAATTCCAAGGCACTACAGATTTTTGTCAAAACGCGTTTTGTAATTGCTTAATTTTCAGTTATTGGAAAACGAAAAAGTAATATTGATTACATTTATGGATACAGAATTTTTTTCTCTACAAAAAACGTATTTGCACGTTTTTTCTAAAATAATTAGGGGAGCAAGAATACGACTTTCAAAATTTTACCATTGAAATTGCTATGTTGCGTGATCCGAGTCTACACCCTGTATACATATTTATAAAATGATTCATTGTGGTGGTTGCCATGGTTTGTTTATGTTCATGTTGGGTAGAATCATTGAATAAAAAGATAAAGGAATGTGCGTTATAGCGATACTAAGGCGTCCTAGTTAGCCTTTCAATATGGCGGATGCATGTTTCCGCTTCTCAGTGGCGTATCTAACATTTTTAAATATGTATTGATTAATGTAAATATTTGCTTTGTTTTAAATTGAGCCTGTTATTTACTTATTTATTTCTTGTTTCGTGGTTGAGTGAATTAAAAAAACGACAACATACATCAATATTTGGATTGTTTATTATGAGAGTTAAAAAATATGCTGTACACAAATGCACGCCACTGATGTGACATACCATTTTGACGGACCACGTAAAATTTTCAATACATGCTTACACTACAAAATATTAATGTCTACTTACCTATGAAACGTAATCTTTTAATCTTCAACATTTTTTGACCTAGTAAGACTACAAGATCTGCAGCTAACCATTGTAGCACACAAAACTCTAAATATTTTGACTGTTTGACCTGTCAAAACCGGCCGCCATCAGAGGCCATTTATGTCGTCTTTTCCGTCGCCGCTCAAACGCTGCAATATAGTATTAAAAGCTCCTTCCTTTATCTTTTTATTCAATAGGGAGAATTGACGGGTGTAATGCATTTTGCATTGAATAAAAAGATAAAGGAAGGAGCGTTATAGCGATACTAAGGCGTCCTAGTTAGCCTCTCAATATGGCGGATGCATGTTTCCGCTTCTCAGTGGCGTATCTAACATTTTTAAATATGTATTGATTAATGTAAATATTTGCTTTGTTTTGAATTAAGCCTGTTATTTACTTATTTATTTCTTGTTTCGTGGTTGAGGGAATTAAAAAAACGACAGCATATTTCAATATTTGGATTGTTTATTATGACAGTTAAAAACAATGCTGTACACAAATGCACGCCACTGATATAACATACCAATTTGACAGACCACGTCAAATTTTCAATACATGCTTACACTACAAAATATTAATGTCTACTTACCTATGAAACGTAATCTTTTAATCTTCAACAATTTTTTACCTAGTAAGACTACAAGATCTGCAGCTAACCATTTTAGCACAAAAAAACCTAAATTTCTTGACTGTTTGACCTGTCAAAAACGGCCGCCATCAGAGGCCATTTATGTCGTAATTTCCGTCGCCGACCAAACGCTGCAGTATAGTATTAAAAGCTCCTTCCTTTATCTTTTTATTCAATGGCATTTTGAAGTTCACGCGGCGACAACGCTATAACGCCCGTCAATTCTACCCAATATGAACATAAACAAACCATGGCAACCACCAAAATGAATGGTTTTATATTGGAATATTTGATGGTTCATGTTTACTTATATTATTTTTTACTCAAAAACGGTAGGTTTTACGAGATAAACTAGAGAATAAATCAAGCTTTGAAAAACAAATTTTTAATTAAAATTTTTTATCCCACCAAAGAGTTCTGATAAGAAAACCAACAGGGGTCGCACTTTTCAGCCCCCTGTGAAGGTGGGAGATGATTAAAAATATTACTATGGGAAACCTTTTAATAAGTATAAAACATCTACCAAATATCATTTTCCTAAATTTATCCAAATTTAAGAAATATAATAAAAACCTAATTTTACCGCACCCCTTTAGGAGGGTGTAACTTTGAAAGGAGACATCTAAGGAGTTTTTTTTAATGAAAGGCCCCCCTTAATTTTCGATAACGAATCACCTCCAGAGTTTTTTTTGCAATACTTAAGAAACACCCTGTATAAAAGAGATTACAGTTTTTTTTTTTTGTACGAATCTATCGACATTTCATTCAGAAATTCTACTAAAGTTGCCATAAGTTTCTGGAAAGATATCGCACTAAAATAACAGTTGTTTCCGAAACTACCATTTTCTGGACTCTATGTGATAAAATTATATCTAGGTATATTTTCATACTTCAGCGAAGAATATGTTAGTATGTGATAGATGATGCTTTTACAACAGTGAACCTTGACATTAGAAATCTTTTAAATTTGATTTCGCCCGCCTCTTCAATTTTATCAAATATTGTTCAAAGTTTCATGTTTCTAAAGTAGGAGTCAAGTAGCTATGTTCTTAAAAATTCAGGCCTTTATAATAAGTAAAATTTGTAATTTAAGATATTTTTCAAATACAGTTATTTCTACAATTACTTCCAAAAAAGAATGAAAATGAAAGATAATTTTTGTCATGGATTTTCTCATAATTAATGGGTAGTTCACACGGTGACATTTAAAGTCGCGACATCAAAAGTGGCGACTTTTAAAGTCGAGACTTTAAATGTCACCGTGTGAACTACCCAAATTCAAAGTCGCGACTTCAAAATAAAAAGGGCCGCTCTTGTAATTGCAGCATCGAGTGTTGTAGACCAACTAATTATTTTGAAGTTGCTATTTGTTGATAATGCTCTAAAATCGTTGAAACATCTATTGGGGACATGCTAAATTGGAAATCGATGACAAACAAATGTGTATTAGGTTAGGTTAACCTAACCTATTTGTCTGTTGTCAAAATATAAAAGTATGGTAGGCTTACGTCAAATGCCGAACTGTCAAATCGATGTCGCGACTTTGCGTGACATTAAAAGTCGCGACTTTTGATAGTACACACGGTGCAACACGGTGACATAAAAGTCGCGACTTTAAATGTCACCGTGTGAACTACCCATTAATTATAGATATAAATTTCTTTCGTTAGTAAAAGTAGACTGTCTACTATCCAAAATTTTAAAAAATACCTATGTAAAAGAAAAAATCCAGCTGAAATGTTAAGTTTAAAAAATTGTATCGGTATCTCATTAAAAAAAATATTTATTTATGATTTTATTTTTCGCAGCACATCTGAAGAATGTTTGCCGCACACTAGCGTGCTTCGGCACACATGTGGAATAATGCTGCAGTAATAACCAATCGTGTTGTAATTACATGGCTATATGAACGTTTGAACATAACTTTTTGTTACCTACGTATTATTATAAAATAAAATTTTAAGAGCAGATTTAATTTATATTTGTAGCAGCATTGCTGTTTTTGTGTTATTGTTAACAGCTTTTTAAAATTTTCTAGTCAAAATAACGGAATGCATATTCTAACCATTGATCTTCACACTATAATATTGTAAAATATATTTTTTTTTAAATTGTAATTTTAAATTGTAACGCCTGCTATTCTAGATATTTCTTTGATAGGATGAGTCTGTTCAATCTTTGTACTAATCGAATTGTCTCGAAGTTTGGTCTTGACACCCATTCACGAAATGGTCGATTAGAGAAAAGTAATTAATGAAAACAAAGTTGGATAATTAGATTTTTGTGTTCGTTAGCAAAAAATTCTTCCGTTATCTACTGTATTCTTATAAAAACGAGCAAACTACAGGAACTTTTCACTCTAATTTCTTACGAATTACTTTGAAACTACTTAATTATGTAAATTTGGTTGGTGCGTCGTTTCCACAATGTTATTATGTCTTAAGAATTATATTAACGAACTAAATATGGAAAAATATCGTTGAACAATGATAGCTTATTATAAAAACAATACATTATGAATGTAGGAGTAGATTTTAATGGCATTTATACACGGTGAATCAATGAAATTTGGTAACATGGACAGTTTGACCTATTTTTAAATTAATAAATAAATAAGTTATTTATTAATTTTGGGTTTGATTGCTTTTAAAAGTCTGTTAACATTCACATTTCTAGTGTTTAAAAATCCTATAATTTGCTACAAGTTTTTTGTTGCAACTTTTTCAAAAGTTTAAACACAAATGTATGTATTGTTAGGTACATAATCTAAATTTATTTGCAGTTATACCAAATGTTTCGTTTCCAGGCCCAATAACTGTTATGTTAATCTTATTACCCAATCTATTTTGAAATATCTGGATTCCAAATAAAATTCTTGTCAAAACTTAAAAGATGTTTGTTGTGCTTGAATCAACCATTTTCGTATGATTACGTTTCTCAAAAAATACGGATTTTTAAAAATATATTAGGATATAAAACCTAAAAATTACAAAAACTAATCCAATTTATTGAAAGCAGTTAAGCGTATACGTGGTGCTACCCAAAAGTGTACAAAATTTATTTGAATATCAATTTGAAACACAAACTAATTGAATTTATTTCCTTCAAAGTAATTGCCCGCTGCCTAGATGCAACAGTCCTAGTGCAATTTTAATATTCAGAAACACTGCTGAGAGTAATTTCTTGTTAGCATGCTTGTTACATTCTGCGACAACTCTAGAATCTCCTCCATAGTGTCTTTCCTTAGGCTTCATTTTCATTTTCGGTAACAAAAAAAGTAACTGAAAGTCAGGTCAGGAGAATAAGGGGATCGGAAAATGACAGTCGTGTTCGTAGAAACCAAAAACTCACACACAATGAGTGAAAAATGGGCCGACGCAATGTTCTCAAAGCCGCCCAAATTCTTTTGATCGAATTTGCTGGCAAGTCCCTTATGATAAACCTAAAGCTTTACAAACATAGTGAATGGTTTGCTGACGATCTTTGACAAACTTTTTCATGAATTTTAGACATGTTTGCGTTTGTGATGCCAGCTAAAAGGCGCCCAGAACGTAATGCATCTTCAACAGATGTTCCGCCGTTTTGAAAACGTTTAAACCACTCGCAGGTTTGAGTCTGACTTTAAGCTTCACCAAAAGCTATTTACAACATTCGGTGGATCTCCGCTGCTGTCTTCCTGAGATTAAAACAAAATTTAACAAAAACTCTGTGACCCTTTAAGCTAGTCATGTCGGCAGTCGCGAAACACCAAAAATATTACCTCACAAAATCGCACAATGTAATAAATTCGACCATCCACGGCAACAATAAGCCCTAGATGGGTTCATTATTGGTACTGGAGACTGGTACCAACAGTGCAGTTTTCTACCGCTTTCCTCTTAAGCCGGACGTTTAATTCTGGAAAGTTTTAGGTTGCACCATGTACATGCAATATTTGATAGGATTTAACGAAAAATGTTTGAAAATTTTGGTATTTATGTAGGAAAGATATTCACAGTCACTTTTACAGTGTGTATTTCCGCAGTTTACAACTTTATTTTACATTATCTGCAGGTACAAAGCAAGCCCGTTGAAATTTTTAATGACGGTCTTTAATATTAAGCGCTATTTGTTCAATAAAAGGGTACCATTCTCATACAACAACTTCTATACTTGGTGACGATGGAGCAATTTCCTATTGTCGCAATTATCACACAAAATTATGCTTACAACGAGATAGCGAGCAAAATTACAAAGTGAAATAAATAGTGGTGTTTACCTTCTCTCCAAGTTAGGGGCGTTTAATTAACAATGACCGTAATTAATAGAAAACGGTAATATGCAAATAACTTGTGCTATGCACGCTCTAGGTCTAGAGCATGTAAGCATGAACACATATTGGCCAATTATTAGCTGAATGGGTGTTATAACGTGACATAATGTTTATCCAACCAGTTAAGACGAAGTGTTATAGTTTTTAGTGAAATGTATATGATAGCTTTAACATATTTAGTTAAAGAAATAAACGCATACTGTTTTATTATTTTAAAGTGATTGGGGTACAGTTTTAAGATGCAGTTAAATTGAGACTTCGAGATACAATATTATAGCTACAAATGGACAAGCAAATATTAGTTACTTATGACTTCTTACATCTTCTTCATTCCTTTTGGTGAAAATTAAAATATTAATAAGATATTTGGGTAATTACAAAACTTAATGGAAATCTAGATATCTCTTTTGTTTTCGGTATAAAATTGCCTGTGTTTCAAATTAGTAGTAGTGGTTTACATTTTGAATTTTTTAAGATTGATTGTAACTTCCTTATATTATAAAATGAACAAAATATTATAGATAATTCCATTACTGTCATTATTGTCAATGTTGCTTGTCATACATACATTACCATTAACGAACCATAAATGCATTTCAAATTTATTTGGTGGATGTCCAAACAAAATTTACATTTAAATTGGTAGACGAGAAAATTGTTTTGATTGTTAATTTATTCTCATGATAATGTCATGTGAAATATGCAATATTCTGCGCGTCAGATTGTTTGATTGCAGCATAAATTGTTTAAATATTTGCTAAAGGTTGCAAGCCTCTCATTAAATGTTGATTAAAAATGTATGAGTTTAAGAAACATTATTTGCTGGCAAAACAACTTCTTAATATTTTTAAAAGACTATGTATTTTTTTAACAATCATGCAAAACCAACTTTACTAAATCTGATAAGTGACAACAAGTCATTGTATACAACCTGGTGTTAATATCAACACCATGGGCGAATTATCTACTGGAAATTTCTTTGGTGAAAAAAAGCCTCGTATTTAAACCCCAGTACAAAACTGAGTTTTTAAGGTTTTATAGCTTAATGTTGTTTTTTTACTATAATTAAATCTAGAAAATATAGTCTATATTCATTAAATAAAAACGTTGCAGCACTGTTACGAACGTACAATTAAAAAATAATTCACTTTCAGCAATTAAGGATCGCCTTTGTCATTTTACCCAACTGGTATTTATGGTTGACATCGTCCTTTTAACAGTAACTCCACGAGACCCTATATTTTACAGATCCAAATGTACAAGGCCTAATGGTGCAATCTATAATTTAGCAGTTAGACAGAAACTGAACTAAATTAAGTTAA
This sequence comes from Elmis aenea, assembly GCA_947652605.1. Lineage (NCBI taxonomy): Eukaryota > Metazoa > Arthropoda > Insecta > Coleoptera > Elmidae > Elmis > Elmis aenea. The sequence continues at coordinate 26,096,631 of OX393580.1, forward strand.
TGGAAAATGTTCTGGCGATCCAACATGACCTGCGATCACCCAAAGCTTTTGATCACATTGATCAGGCAGGCTTAGAAAAGCTTATTAAATAATTTGAGACTCGATGTATATTGCTTTCTTCTCAAAAATAATCGTTGTTCATATACATTTTTATTACTTAATATAAATGTGATTTGACATGAAATTATAAAACTATATAAAACTAATTAAACTAGTAAACTAGGCCTAAATATTTTAATTTGGTGTTATACGTGCAAATATAATATCTTATTATAAAACAGACTGACGGGATAATGGTCAAGAGGTCTCTAAAGAATACTCTTTAAATTAGCTAAATATTTCGAGTTATTTATTCACTCTTCTTCAGTAGCCTACAAATTTATCAGTCATGAGATTTGGACACATTTGGAGAAAACAATAATTGTGTTAGATATTTGTAATACATAAAAAAAATAATTAATTAAGTTCTACAAATGTTACCTACTGTTAATTTAAAATTTAAAATAATGTTAATCTGCGATTGCTTTCTATCGTCCTCGCTTTTTGGTGAGTACTATGTATTTGTAGTTTGTAAAATTGTAAAAGTATATAAGACAATGTCGTATTATGCATCTTCATGACATCAGGAGTAACTCCTTAATACAAAAAATTGCAGAAAATGCAAGCACACTTGAAAGAATAAGAGAAAGAATAAAAGGTGATGAAAGAAATGATGCACCTATGAAAGTGTCACAATGGGATCATCCGGGAGAAGAAAGTAAAATCAAAGTAGTGCAGGAAGGGAAAGAATACCAACTAGTAGCATATACAGATAGCAGCAAAACCGAAAATAGATAGGTTCTTTGAAAGTTATTTACAAAAAAAAAGTATATAATGCCAATTTAAGTATAAATAAATGGTAAATGTTCTAATAACAAGACGAAAAAGATGGGATTTTAAAAGTGCAAGATTAAAGAAATAGGAAGTTTACTTGTGGATTATAAAAACCGTGTCCCAAACATTCTTCGCCCAAAATTCTTCGCCTACACAACTCTTCGCCGCCATAATATTTTGCCGCATGCAACCATATCACACATTTTGTTTTTGAATGTAATTGTTTTTATTTATAACTTAATTTTTACAGATTATTTTACATTAGGTAAGGTTAGGTCAGGTTAATTTGATTTTTGGTCATACTATATATAATAACATAAACAAGATTAAAAATCACTACATGCGCTATTTATGTAGCAATTTTTAAACATAATATTAAAAGAAGAAGTATTAATACACAAGAAACAACTTTAGGCTAATGTAAAATAATCTGTAAAAATTACGTTATAAATAAAATTTGTGATATGCTTGTGTGCGGCGAAAAATTGTGGCGGCGAAGAATTGTGTAGGCGAAGAATTGTGGGAGAATAAATAATTGTGGCCGAAGAATTATGGGCGAAGAATTGTGGGCGAAGAATGTTCCTAGACCCGATAAAAACGTGGCGTTGTACTCGGATAGTAAAATAACCTTAGATTGGATTAGAACTGTATAAAATTATGTAGTTTTAACTAAAAAAAGATGAAAAACAGCTAAAAGAATGGTACAAGATTGGAGATTTATTATTGGGTTGGTTTAAAGTACACATTGGAATAAGTGAAAATGAGATAGCGGATAGATTGACCAAGGAAGATGGTGAAATGTGCTATTATTGGTATAAAAAAGCACAGTGCAGTAGAATGGCAAACGGAGTGAAATAATACAGTGAAAGGTGCCATTACAAAAAGCTTTTTGCCGTCAGTGTTTTCAAATGTTAAGAATTCAAATTCCAGGATTGAAGAATCTTGCGGTCATGGTGAGTGAACATTGAAGAATGAGACAGTATCTACACAGGTTTTAAATAATGGATAGTCCAATGTGCCCATGCAACAAAAACGGTGGAACATCTCATATTTCGGTGTGAAAGAATAACATACCAAAGGAGAGAACTTAAAAATTGTGTAATTATAGACAGCGGGAACTGGCCGTTATCCAATGAAGAGTTGGTGTAAAACCATCTAAAACATTAAGTTAGAGGAGTTCTGAAATTTTATATTTATGTATTTTGTATAGGATTATTACGTGACGCTTTAAATTTAGTTACCAAAAGCATGTTATATTATTATATCTATAATGGACCATGCTAAAAATAAGTGTACAGATAAAATTTTCAAAAAATCGCAAGTTTCAAATGAAAAATAGCTGAAAAATATTTATTGTGTATATTTGAATTGCTTACGATTATTATCTACAGGGTGTCCCAAATTCGAGTAAATACATAGGGATCTAGCTTATCTTAAGAGCTACGAGGTCGGTTAAATTAGGGCAAAGTTGCGAAATGAGATGCTCATCAAATATCTGCAAAGAAAATTTTCATAGCTGTCTTAGTTCAAAAGTTATTCAAGAAAAATTGAAAAAATTAATTTTCGTTTTTTGGCCCCATTTCCGACACTTTTTAAGATATCGACAATCTGAAAGCACTTCTCTATGGCAACTTCTTACGCTTTATATTTCCAACAACGTTTCGTCTCTTCAGAACCATCAACTTCATTTTTTTAAATACGGCGAAAAAAATCTAATCTCATAGTCGGATAGCATTTTGTCTTCTGATTTCAATGATATATGACACTTAATATCTAAAATGATATATTACCACAAAAATTTGAGAAAAACTCATTTTGTCCAATTTTTGAATCAAATGATCTTGTACAAAAAAAAAAAAAAAAACAATTTTTCTGTTTTGTTGTTCAAGAAATTTGTGCTTTTTTTTATTAAATATGACAATCAACACTTTTGAAGGAATTCGAGAAATGTCATAATATACCCAAAATTTAGTTTTCTCATGGCATGCTTTTTAATTTTCAACAGTTTATTCAATACTTCATTAAAATCAATTACAATATTATATTTGTATCACACAATATATTCCATAATTGACAAAAATTAATTTAACAATACTCCGCAATACACGAAGGGATAGCGAATAAATAAATAAATTAAAAATGTACTACCAGAACGAAGTGAAAATAAAAATTGCGAACAAAAGAACAAATATCAACGAATTTCTAGCTGGTTGCAAATTATACAATTAATCACGATCATATTAATGTCAAAGTGACAGTTTTAACAGAACAACAACAAAACAAAAAAAACATTTTGTTTTGCTTTTTTTTTGTACAAGATCATTTGATTCAAAAATTAGACAAAATGAGTTTTTCTCAAATTTTTGTAATAAAATATCATTTTAGATATTAAGTGTCATATATCATTGAAATCAGAAGACAAAATGCTATCCGACTATGAGATTAGAATTTTTTCGCAGTATTTAAAAAAATGAAGTTGATGATGGTTCTGAAGAGACGAAACGTGGTTGGAAATTCTATGTTATCTCAAAATATAAAGGGTAAGAAGTTGCCATGGAGAAGTGCTTCCAGATTGTCGATATCTTAAAAAGTGTCGGAAATGGGGCCAAAAATCGAAAATCAATTTTTTAAATTTTTTTTTTTTTTTTTTTTTTATTACACTTTGATCGGCAATCAGAATTATTATAATTCTATAGGCCAATTTGATGTCAATTCCTGGGTGGTTCTGGTGATTTAAATGACGTGATGAGGTCAACATCCAGCGACGTTGCCTCGGAAACACCCTATCTTTCGTCTAGGGGCCACACTCTCTTCAATCTTCTTATGCAGTCAGGCTCCAGCAGTGGCTCTAGTAGTGGATTCTCGTGCTGATCCAGGGCCTGGTGATGTTTTGCTATTTTTTCTATTATGGTATCTTGAACGGTGCGTATATTAAGGTCTTTATGTAGGGTATGGTTGGACACGTACCAGGGGCATCCGCAATCTGCCGAAGCATTTTTGATTGGCACCTTTGTATGATTGCAATATTGCTCTTATGGGCACATCCCCACAGCTCTATTCCGTATGTCCATATGGGCTTAATTATGGCTTTGTAAATTAGTACCTTGTTTTCTAGTGACACTCGCGATTTCCTACCTATTAGCCAATTAACTTCTTTTATTCGTAGGTTGATTTGTTTTTGTTTTTTTAGGATATGTGTTTTCCAGTTTAATCTGTTATCCAGGTGCAGTCCCAAATACTTGACTTCGTTTGTTTGTGGTATTTCCACATTGTTCACGTTAACTGGTGGACAGGAGCCTTTGCGGAGGGTAAATGTCACTTGGGCCGACTTAGTCTCATTTATTTTTATTCGCCATCTGTGTAGCCATTGTTGAAGCAGGCTCAAGTGCTTCTTGAATAACTTTTGAACTAAGACAGCTATGAAAATTTTCTTTGCAGATATTTGATGAGCATCTAATTTCGCAACCGACCTCGTAGCTCTTAAGATAAGCGAGATCCCCATGCATTTACTCGAATTTGGGACACCCTGTATAGCGCAACTTTTTTCTTACAGTTTACCGACGACTACTGGTAACTCTTTTATTTTATTAGAACCACCCTGTGCACGCTGTATTCAATTCTGTTGGTAATCGGGCTAATCTAGAAACGGTCAACAACCCTTTCAATTTATAGATGCTGTTAATACGGCTCTAGCACGTGAATAGATTATCTTCTAATGCGCTTGCAATTTAATGCATAGCTAATCTCTTAAATTATATTATGCAAATCAGGCATTATCGAACTATTAAACGAAATATTTTAGTCCAGGATTTACAGAAACAAAGCAAATTATAATACTGAATTTAAAATCCACGAGAACCTTAAAAAATGAAGCACCATTATATTAATGTTCATGGCGGCTCAGTGGTATTCCAGAATATATTGTTTAGAAAATCCCAGAAGATACATTACTTCGGGATCTGTAGCTCGGGGTAAACGATTAACTTTATTTTCTTTAAACATTTTAAATCGTCGGAGAAAGTGATAATCGCGAGGCTATAAATCAAGCTTCTATAAGGGATGAGCTGGCACTCTTCTCCTCAACCAATATTGCAATCTTCATCGCGTGATGCTGTTAATATTTCACGTCTAGTTTATTTTTATTCGTTCGAGAAAGTAAACTAAGCTAGTGGATTTGAATACATTCTTAAACTAAAAAAAGTCTTGTTAGGAAGATTCTTAATTTAATAAGTCGCAAGGGTCAACTAACTTCTCTGTAAATCGATTTATATTTATTTATTCGTTGATTTATTTAGAAACTTTTTTTATTCCTTAATAATTGTTTCTGTAAAACCTATAGTTTCTAAGTAAAAAATAAAATGCAGGACCAAATAAACACAAAAAAAACACCTGTCACTTTTATTCAATATTTACAAACCGAAACCGTGGTAACCACCAAAATGAATCATTTATTTTAAAACATTTAAAGGTGCCACTTATTTTATTATTTACCAAAAAATTGTAGATTTGGCAAGAAAAACTAAAGAATAAAGAAAGGTTCTAAATAAATTAACCAAACAAATAAAAATTTATTGCAAAATATTTACCATCCAAAATGTTTTGATAAAAATACCAACATGGGCCAAACGTTTTAGTCCCTTTTGAAGGAGTGAGATAAATGAAAGTATACCGTATAAAACCTTTTAATAAGTAAAAAAACATCTACCAAAAAGTAATTTTTCTACATTTCTTCTAATTTGAAAAATAAAATGAAAACCTACTTTTACCATTCTTCTTCATGGGGGTATAACTACGAAAGAAGACGTTTTAGGAAAAACAATTATATGAAACTCCTGCCTTGGTTTTTGATAAGGTATTACCTCCCGAAGTTTTTCGCAGTATTTATAAATCACCCTGTATATACATACGGACATTTAGACAATATATGGGAGAGCCCAAATTTTCTTTGCGTTGGGGTGCCAGATACTCTTGTGTCTGCCCTGACCAAACAATGACGAAAAATTTTCTTATTCCATTTTTCTAACCTGTTGTATGGGTAACTTCGTTAATATTAGAGATACAGAAACGTTTAAATTAGCAAATTTGTGCAGAATTGAAAGGGAAATCTGATGCCATTTTCAAATTTGACCTACGTCATCAACTTTTTGAAATATTTTGAAAAAACTGAAAAAGGTCGATTTTTTCAAACTTGGATAATTCCGTAACCGTATGAGTTAGAACAAAAATAAAAATTGGCTGCTATAGATATTTTTACGTTGATTTTAAATATGTTAACGAAATTTTCATAGCACTCTCGATTTCCGAGTTATAGCACAAACTTGCATTTTTTTAAATGGAAGTCATAGTTGGCTGTGGTCTTATTAAAAAGGTTATTTTTTTCTCGTTTCAATGATATAAGGTTTGTTATGCTTTACTCTTGTAGTTTTTCTTTAAATAAGCAAAAATCATTTCACATGTTCACAGCCTACTAATAGATGGGAGTTATCCCGTGTTGATGTTCTTTTTTTTTTCGATGTGATATTTAAGAGTTGTCTCTTATTGTTAGTGTAGCAATTATTAGCCAGTTACAAATTTTAAAAACAAAACCTCAGAGTCTGTCAAATATAATTTATTGTTTGTTTTACGTATAAATCTCTCTCTCGTGTTGATCAAAATTTTTGATTGAGTTTATTGTAAATTTCAAAAACAATGTGTTCTAATGAAGAAAAAACCACATGCTTTTCTATTACTACGCTTGTAATAGAAATAGTAGAAATTCAAGTGAACTGTTTTGCAAAGATTTATGGAAAGGAGCCAACCAAGAAAGAAATTATTTTCGTTATTAGAAACCAATTTAAAAAAATACGGATATACCAAAAAGCCTGATATTTCTTCATTAGAAAACATTGTTTTTGAAATTTATAATAAACAAAAATTTTGATCAACACGAGAGAGAGACATACCTATTACCTACGTATAACAAACAATAAATTTTATTTGACAAACTCTGAGGTTTTGTTTTTAAAATTTGTAACTGGCTAATAATTGCTACACTAACGATAAGATACAACTCTTAAATGTCACATCGAAAAAAAAAAAGAACATCAACACGGGATAACTCCCATCTATTAGTAGGCTGTGAACATGTAAAATGATTTTTGCTTATTTAAAGAAAAACTACGAGAGTAAAGCATAACAAACCTTATATCATTGAAACGAGAAAAAAATTACCTTTTTAATAAGCCCACAGCCAACTATGACTTCCATTTAAAAAAATGCAAGTTTGTGCTATAACTCGAAAATCGAGAGTGCTATGAAAATTTCGTTAACATATTTAAAATCTACGTAAAAATATCTATAACAGCCAATTTTTATTTTTGTTCTAACTCATATGGTTACGGAATTATTCAAGTATAAAAAAATCGACCTTTTTCAGTTTTTTCAAAATATTTCAAAAAGTTGATGACGTAGGTTAAATTTGAAAATGGCATCAGATTTTCCTTTAAATGCTGCACAAATTTGCTAATTTAAACGTTTCTGTATCTCCAATATTAACGGAGTTACCCATACAACAGGTTAGAAAAATGAGCACCCTGTATACAGGGTGTGTAAAAATTGGCGGAAGGGGCGATGTTCTTCGTAAAATTCTAAGTCGAAAATCTTAATACGAAAATGTTGTACCACGCTTGCTGTGTCTGCAAGAGGTCCTCAAAGCTTTGACATTTAGTCCTTTAATAGGCGTTATTATTTAATACTTGCAAATGAAAAAGCTGCAATTTGGAATAAAAATAGATTTAGAATAGTATTTTTTCCTAGATATTGTGTTCTTCCTTTCAAAAATTGGTGTTGAAAATATGTAAATCACTGATTTTAATGTCAGTAATAGTAGTAGTAGTAGTAGTCTTTATTTGTTCTGAAAAATCCAAAAAGGCGTAGAACATGTCACAGCAATGATATAAAAATACACATATATATGAATATATACAACACAATTATAATTACTTAAAGGAGTTTTTAAAGTAATCGTCATGAAGATATTCACTAACTCCATAGTAAGCTTTAAAAATTAGGACATTTCTTAATCTTTTCTTCAAGTCGGGGGTGGGTAGATTTTTTTATACTCTCAGGTGATGTATTAAATTTGTTATATATTGCAATAATTATAGAGGCAACATTTTTTTGAAGATAAGTATATTTGAA